>JACATO010001624.1:0-29541 GCA_018389105.1 Nautilus pompilius
TTAAAGAAACAAGAATTATAAAAATATTATTTAAATATTAGTTTTGATACAAAATCTGTCAGTTTGTTCATTTTTGCCTCATGTCCAGGACAATACATCACTATAGAGTATCATTGGGTCAGGTGAAATATCCGTTAGGTGCCTGGATTAACAGGTGTATTGTCCACACTGGTCCTAGAATGAAGGATCAACACTGGCCAATTTGATAGTTGAATGTGCAGGTGAAATGACTTCCTATTTAGCTGAAGAGCCCAGTCAGTAATAAGACTTTATACAGTGTAAATTATTTTTATTTAGTATCCTTATAAAACCTTGATACATTTAAAAACACTATTTAAAGTACAGTATTTAAAAAACATTAAATGATATACAACTCCAATAATTGTCCATAACTCATGATTTTCTTGCATCCTTGTAGAGTCTAATAATTGAGTAATGAAAATCAAAGACTCCCTGAGGTTGGATGACAATGACCTGGTTTTCCTCTGTTCAGAATCAGGCAACTAAAGTTTAAATCACAAGAAGGGAACACAGAAAATCTATTTAAAAAAATAAAAATCAAGCCAGGTGTAATTCCTGCAAAATCTGCAGTTTAAATATTCACTTAATAACAAAACAGAGAGGCTAAAATTTTCATTTAAGATTTTGTAGTTTTTGATGATAATCAGTTTAGAAAATGTACAAAAAATATCCCTCCAAGAACAAGAAATTATATTTCTTATGGTATTTGATTAAAGAACAAAAGTACAAACCCTTGTAATGTGTAAAAGGCAAAGGTAACAAAATATAAACGTAACTGAATCCATTTGTCTTGCTCTACTAACATTGATAAACACACAAGTGGGGATTTCCTGACACCAACTCCTGCCCCCATAGTAGTCGATCATCACAAGCAGAGTCATCATCAATAGAATCTAAAAATTATCAATGAATAAATTGAGCAAGGCCACCCTGCCTCTTGACGGTTCTGTCTGCACACCATGACCACCCTGCCTTTTATAGCTATTGTAAATATGTCGTAAGTTCATATATCCTCAATTATTATATCATGATCGATTTTGTTACAGCAAATTTAAATACATTGTTTTTATTTCCTTTTTGAAACCATAAACTTCTGTGTGTTTCACCATAAGCTGTGTCAAACTCATGTTAAATTTTATTATCCTCATAAAACATTTCATTTATTCATAATTGATTTTGCCAGGTCAGGAACATACCACATCTCATCTGAAGGTTCTAGTGGTGTATCATCAAATTAGCAGCCGAGAGCGCAAATACAACCACCTTCCACCATCTACACAACTTAGGTGTCAGTTCTCAATGTATCAATCAAACTTTCCCCATTTACTGAAGTTCCAAATGATAGCTACTGATGCACCTCTTGCAAAAATATTACAAGAAGAAAGCTTCGCAGTGCTGGGGCTTGGTTTATGAAACCGATCAGTGAAGCGGATGCTGATAAACTTCATGAAAAGGACTGAAAATCTTCAAGCCTCTGGCTGCTGCACTGACATGCAGAAGGCTTTATGAGCCAGACACTGTCAAAGACTATTTCAGAAGTACTTAACAGGGCTGCTGAGAAAGCTAAAGACACAACATGGATAATGCAGAAACACCTGTCCTCCTACTGCAGTAAATTTTCTATTTAACCAAGAGATACCACACACTAAAAGAATGGAGGCCAATGTTGAGTGCACTGTCAAATGTTAAACGTGAAGTTGGACACTGATTTCAAACAATATCAGCAAATGCTCACTATCTATCTGCAAGAAACTCATTATTGGTTAAAAACATACAATATTGACACACTCATCAGTTAAAAAAGTGAAATGAACATCTATTTCACTACATCCAAGACATTTGCATAAATGGTTGATGAATGTACCAATGCAAATGGACATCAAGTATTAAGTCGATGAAAATGCTATCTTGGTGTTAGTTGTTGGCTATTAGATGCATTTCTATATGGCCACATCATTTAAGCCACATTGATTGCATCTGTGACAATCTGCATCTTAAAAGGGTTAAATGCATGTAATTTACATATTAAACAGATGGCTGCTTGTCTTTTCATAGAGCTGGAAACCTCTTTGGAAGACATGGGAGAGTACAGGTTGGGCTGGAAATCTATCCAATACACATTGCAGAGAGGCCATCTACTACAACTAGCAATAATAAGCAGCTGCAGAATCTTCAAAAAACATTAAGATCAATAAATTTTATGTATTCATTATTGTCTTTTTTAAACAAGAGTCCAAAAACCTAAATGTCTTGAAACAAAATAGATGCTGCTCTGGAAGTGAAGTTCAAATTAGTCCAACCTGGTAAAACTCACTTGGGTCACTAAACAATGCCATCCAGGCATCAGCTACAACAGTAAGTGATCTTTGGCCAGAAATAGAAATAGATGGTGCACTAAGATCAATGAGATATCCATTGAAAATGTACTGGAAGAAGCAAAGAATTTAGTCCACCCTTAGAAGTTAACCTTTATCTTCTTCAGATGATGACAAGAAATGTTTAGTAAACAAACTAAAAAAATTCACGGACTTAATTCCTACCAATCTACAATGGTGATCTTCAGGTTCTACTCCAACCTTACTTAGTTTTACGGATACCTTTCTCATAAAACATGAGCAGTTGACTGGAATAGACATCACTACCAGCAATGGGAGCTGTCATGTGATCAGAACAAAAAAAGAATCTGAAGACAGTGGAAGGTCATATGTCAAATGAATGGAGATTTGACTTCAAACTTATTTTTATCTTCAGTGACCTGATCTGATCATTGTTTGTGTTGTGTTTCTGGAATAAGAGAAGAATGAATTCGTCTCTTGTTACTTCCAGTCGCAAAAGTAACATATGAGCTTTCTTTTTCTTTATTGAATAGAATTTTGTGTTCTGAGAAAAATTATCTGCTGCCTGATCATGAACCAAAGAACTAAAGGAATGGAAATACTGCACTCACAAGAAGAAATAAAAGATTGCATTTCATTCGAGTTCAACAAAGATGTGCAAAAAAAACAAAAACCAAGAATGTATAGGTAGCATTTTATCTAAAGCCCAAGTAGCCACATTAATTTATATGATGATGTGTAAATAATAGTTAAAACTAATAATGAAATTGCAATGATACCCTTTTTTTTTTCAGTTTTTACTACAGTGCTATACAACCCTCTCCCTTACAATCTCAGTCCTCCTGGAAATTCAAACACTGTACACAACTCTTTTCATCATGATGTATTAGTCTTATATTTTAACCATCAGGTTCAAAATAATATTGTTAAAATAGAAATCTATATCAAATTTCAAAGGGAAGTAACTCTCTGAATTAGAGTAAATTGTTTTATTACTATGTGCAAAAATTGATTACCATTCCTATCTGTTATGGAAATGAACACAAGCTTGACATTTTATAACTTAATTAAAAAACTAATATTTTTCTGTATTAAGGCTCTACAATCCCCCTTTTCTGGGCTAGTGCCAATTAATGTGATTGAAAAGGGGGGTTAACACTTTATTTTAATAATTCAATTTAATCCTCAAATGAGAATTAATAAGTGTGTGCATGTGCATGTTTATGTGCATGTGTGGGTGAGAGAGTGAGAGAGAGAGACCTTGTGATTAAGTCAAGAGATTAAGTAGATGGTTAGAAATCTGTAGAAAATGAATACTGCAGAGTATCTGAAACTCTACCTAGTCAGCATTTGAGTAAAGTGCTAAAAATGTAAAAGACTTTCTTTCTATTCTTTGGAGACAATTCTTAATGTGTTTGGTTCACATGGTTTGCCCATAAACAAATAAAGGGCAACATCAAATTGTTAGTTTCCTCCTAATGGCTAAAACATAACACACAGAAGGCTCTGTTTGTGAACAGCATAATGCTAACTCTTCGGCAGTTTGAGGATGAGATGATACATGTTGTTCAGAGAAACAGTATATCTTCATGGATGACAGTACAGTGCTGAAGTGTCATTGCTAGTTTTATACTCAGTAACCTGCCATAATAATTTGGTTTTGTGTCATTGTTACAATATGAGTGAAATTATTTTGCAGTACAAAAATCATCTACACTGTTTAGCATTCAATAACAAGGTTTTGTATTGCAGCTGGCCTAGATCCTCCCCTTATCAGAGTGAAAATTTCTTTTAAATACATTAGAATGATCATATGTGGATAAACTGCTCTCATTTGATGATCCAAATGCTTCTACAGTTTGTTGATCAAATTCATATCAGGGCTTTTGGGGTCGCCAGAAGCAAAAGGTTAAATACCTTGAATAAACAGACAAGTGGTGGACTGTAGTTCCAGCCTCCTAAAATTATGGACAACAGAACTCAGTATGCCTTGTAAATACAATGGTAGGTAATATGTCTCTAAAATTGAGAAGCCCTTTGGCAATGCAATTCTCTGTCCACCATATCCGATTACAGCTCATATCATGGCACTCTTGCCTAAATATCTGACCAAGGGTTAAAGACATTGAGATTGAAAGATTACATTAGGTTTTCTTCAAATCTTGGGTGCAACTTCCATATGTGAATTGCGAGAACATGGACTTATTGGAGAAAGTGCATGCCGCCAATACTCATTTGAAGACTGGACCACCCTCTGTGGCTCATTTCTGCTGCATGGGTCATGTCTGCAAAAGAATCTTGGTATGAGTGCAGATTTGGCAACTAATGATCTATTCTTGCCACTATTCAAAATTTTCCAAGTTCCTTCCACAGCAATGACATTTGCCTTGGCAATTTCTTTTTTTTTGTGCTATAATATTGGCTACAGATCCATGAGAAATGTTCGGCTTTTTGACAATGTTGACATTTGCCACATATTAATGGCCAATAACAATCTTGGGTACAGAAAACATACCAGAGATCTGCCTGATTTCAGCAAGGAGATAGTGTACACTGTTTACCTGCCCACATTTATGCCCATTATATATAATACATCTGAAATATGTAAATTTTGAAAAGATACATTTATTTAAATCAGAGTAGCAGTTTATTTTTTCTACTTTACACAGCATAATCCTACCTGTACAGTGGATGCTGAAGTATCTATGAACTCCTCTTATCTGTCTGTATATTATTTCCAGAAATTACTCATTTATATTAGTGTTTTGTGTAGATAAAAATTTTTAAAATTTTAATTTAAAAAATGCAAACAATAAAAGTTAATAATTTCATTTAAGATACTGGAAGCTTATTTTGTGACTGATTGTCTATTATATTTGGTTATCTATCAGAGACAGTAAAGTACTGGTGGTAAAGCTACAATGTGTGAGCTAATTCCAGCCACTCATAGATAAATGTGTAAAAAAAAACAGACTGCTCAAAGAAGAAGAAATTTATCTTGTTTAGAGTTTAATGTCAATTTTTATCAGATGCAAAGACTTAGTTACTCAGAAAAACATGCAATTACAGCCAGTATAAATATAATGTTGTGTGACTGTGAAGGTTCAGGAACAACCATTGCCTTACCTCACCTGTTCACAGCTGCTCTCCCTTCTGGAGTTAAATTAATGCATAATTATGGTGCAATGGCTTCTGATGCAGGGGTGATTTCAAGGTCTACAAACACGATGGTGCCTGACCTGATATTTCTCTTCAATTTCTCATCTAAAAAAGGAAAAGAAAACAATGTCATGCTAAATCATTGATCACAATACCTTATAGATACTGTACCCATCCCTGTTCTATTCACAACACGAAAACCAGGCAAGTCATCAGTGTATTCCAGAGACATTTCTCACCTAAAAATGTAGAAATAATATGATACAGTACATATCTATAGTATCAATAAAGCATCTGTAGTAATAATAATAATAATTTGAAAAGTGTTTGTTTATTACAAATGCTCATTTCAGAATCCATTCTTAGAAAAATTTTGCTTGCACTAGGTTTCTATTGTTACAAAATAAATATGAATGGAAATATTTTCCTCTTGTTTTAAAAACATTGTCCTGACATTTGAGAGTGAGTAATAGAGAGAGGAAGGTGTAGGGTATCAGTCTTGGTGATCAGGTGAGTTATGTAAGCGCCATGGGAGGGGTTCTTGAGCAAAGGTCATGGTGTGAGCAAGTGAAGAGTTATCTGCAGAACCTCCACCACATGTAACCAGAGAAAACTCACATAGCCGACTGGTCAAAAAAGAGCAAGAAGAAACCATTTTAGATGTATGCCAAACCAAGCTGGTCACAATTTGGGCCTTCAACTATGGCAGTTCACTGTAAATTTATTTATTAAGAACTAAGAATTACCTCCCTTCGACTCTGGAAAACATACCTGTGTAGTCAGAGATGATATAGTATAACAAGTGAAAATCAGCGGGTTAAAAAATTAAATATATAAAGAAATGAAACTTTCCAAAGAAATACACAACACTGCTGTTTCTTTTTTAAAATCTGTATCTGATGGATGATCAATGCTGAAGTCAAAGATGAAGATTGGTGTTTCGTTGGTTATACTTTCCTGATTGAATGAGGTGATCAGAGATGTTTCCTTAGACAGACAAGCTTAGCAGATAAATTATGGACAAACATGACCTGGTTTAAATGAATAACTCTGACATGAAGAGCTGCTCTGATGGGTAAAGGAGGCTTCTTAAAATAAAAAAAATATATGCCAACAGGATTCTTATGATGCATATACAACCAAATTTCCAAACAAGAGGAGACTGTCACAATAATACACAATGATCCAGTACAGACTCATCACCTCCTTAGCAAAGATTCGTATTGGTTCACAGTAATCCAAAATGACCACTTACCCTCATACAACTCTTCTTCCTCTTCCCATGGAAACTTTTCTGCCTCACATGGCTGAACATCTAGTGCACTCGTCTCATCCTCCATTTCTTCATCAGTCACTTTCCCTGCTTCAGTGAGCTGAGGCACACTATCCATGATGCTGTTCACTTTGTCGTCTTCGGTTTCCTGCTAGTCTTGAAGGACATTATCATAAAATAGTAAGAATTTATGAGCATTTATACAAAAACATCTTGATCCTCAGTTACATCTTCATTTCTCTTGAAAATAGACAGAAACATCCTCCTGCACTCTGACCATCACCTAACAAAGCACCAACATGTATACAGTAAAATAGTTTTGCAAAATTGTATGGTCCACTACTAATTAATAAGAGAAATATATCACTTTGGTTGTTTGACATCCCACATAAACTTCATTATTTTCTTGTACTTTATTTTCATTGTATTAATACATATTTCAAGTTTTTTGCTGATTTGTAGCAAGGCAGCCAACTTGGGTAGAATTACTCAAACATCAGAATCCCTCTACATCCCAGCAGAACTGTAGAAACAGTAATTCCTCTTTATTTATACTAAACAAGGGTATAAACTAATAAAATCATGTCAGTTATAAATAGTGTCAAACCATGTCTGTTTGTAGAAAAACATTTACTTTGCCATAATCATTTAACAACTTGTTAACACAAATGTCTTTCTCCACAATCAACTAAACAACAGGTTGTATTAATGGCTTTTCACATTTACATATGTACTTTCTTTGCTACATCAGCCCCAATACTGATCCCGTTATGTTTAGTTCATATATAATTTACAAACAACATACAAACATCTAGAAAAAAACAAACCCTACCAATTTTAAAATATTTTTCTGATTTCACTTCTGAAATTTGGATTTCCAATTCCTTTTGCAATTTCTGTTTCTTCCAGTTTTCTTGTCTGATTTTATTGGCAAGAAATGAGTAACTTATCAAAGATACAGGTAATTATTAAACAGAAATATTATTATTATTCCAAGCATGAAATTCAGCAGCAGTACCATATACGTGATCTGAAAATAGGGAAGTCTGCATCTAATAAACAGAACAAAAGTACTTAAGTAAAAATGAAAGAACTGTTGTTTTTTCACCTTTATAATAATGTCAGCTCTGGAGGCAGTTTCTGGCCAGGAGATCTAGGATTAAGCAGCATCAGTTGAATTCATCATAGTCCTTCATTAGTTGCAGAATCTATTTGTAAAACAAAAGACAAAAACTGCACACACCTTAATCCTACTATCAGCCTTACTATGGCACGATGCTAAATACTATGATGATAACACTAAGTAATAACAGAAAGGGACAAATACTACATCAAAATTGCATGTGCCCTGATGCACTCTTTTGCATACTTCCTCTTTCACTGCCTTTTAGTAAACACTTCACTCATCGAAAGTAAAATTTTATACAGCCAAACTGTGCAAAATAACACAGGTAACATCTTTTCACATTAAGAAAATTTTCTCTGATCTCACCAAATGTTATCACCACCAAAAACCTGTTGTGCCACTAATATATATTTAATTTATGATTTTTTCAGAAGCTTCACATTTTTGTAGCTGGTATTTTTCTACACTACATTATGATGTTGCATAGAGACATTATTAGATAATTGCTTCAACATTGCATCTGGCTCTTCCCGAAAACAGTCCTTTCCAATGGACTGCTGAGAGCTTACAACAATGTTGAGCAAGTTACCTGTTATTCCTCTTGATATTCCATGTCACATCCCAGGTTTTACTTCTCAATGGGGGAAAGACGATGGGTTTGGCGACAATGATTTCTTGCTCTTTGCCTGCTGTCACTCCAAACCCTGATGGTGACAAACATCACAATCCGCTGGGGGCAATGTGAGATCTTGGTCACAAGTCTCTCCTCATATAATTCCAAAAAAATATAAAAAGACCACTGAAGAAATTAAATAAAAGATAAGATAAAACACCTGTCAAGAGTTAGAGGATCATTTAATAAATAGCTCATCTTAACTTGCCATTAATGTCTTTAAAACTATTGGAAGAAAACATTTAAGATTCAGTTCAGAATCTGTCCCTTTTCTTACCAGTAAATATGTTTTACCTTTTTATAAGCTATAAAAGCTTCCTACATATGTAAAATACCTAAAATCTACAGTACATTAGATTGCTAAATCTTCCTAAACTAAACAATGCTTACAGAAGATGAAAAGAGAACTCTTACCTGTGCAGTTGGCATAAATTTCACCTGTATGTTCAAGTGTTGATCAGGAATAAGGAGACCACATGGAAGCAACACTTCAATAGTCCTTGGTTTTGGGGATCCTGGTTTGGTTTCTGTTGCATGTACATGGGAAGGAATTTGTGAAAAGGCTATGAAAAAATGACAAAGAAATAACAATCTGCCTCAGCTGTATATAGTAACACCAATTCTTCAACATCAAACTGTTTTTAAATAAGTAGCTACTAAAACAGACACGACTTTTAGAAAGAAAACAACTGATTGAGCACACAAAACTTGAAAAACAAGATAAAAACAACCTCACCAACTTACTCTCTTTTTTCTTTCTCTGCTGAATAGTTCCCTTCAGAGCACCCCTGCTTCTGATTGTGTAGTTAGACAGTGATCACTTTACAACTGCCACATTTCACCTCCCTGAAGCCAGTGTCATCAGAGATCTCCAAGTGCATGGCAGGGTAACAATGTCTTGCAAGCAAATGTTAACCAGAAATCCATTTACAATCTGAAACCCCAATAACAATTAGATACAGCATGCACTAAATACATTTCAAAGGTCTGTAATTGTTGTTAAAGATCAACATGAAACAGTGACAGGAAAACAAAATTGTTTTTCAGTTATAATAGGATATTCCAAAATTATGAAAATATAATGAGAATTAATGATGCAATATTACTTTTTCGTTTAAGTTGCAAAGTATTCCAGTAGGAAAAGAGAGAATTTAGCCCCCATATTGACAATATCTCTTACAAGAAGAACCTGAGAGCCTGGAAAGTTGACTGGACTGAGAGAGAAAAAAAATTTCATCAGGAAAATCAAGATTGGGTTGATTACCAGCTGCTGTAACTGTCACAATGTACTTCTCTAGCTCAGTAATACAGGCAATTTAATGGTTGCAGGCCTGGAAAGATCTACCAGTGTAGTAAAGGTACTGGATGAATGGATAGAGAATGTTAGTTATCAAAATCCAAAGGGAGTTGTGTTAGAAAAGTCTGTTATAAAATAATGGGCTTAATGATAATGCATTTCTGAAGGTACAGATAAGTACAAAAGGTAAATAATTAAGTGTGCACAGGAACTTGCCCAAAGGTGTTAGGAAACAGAGAGTGGGAAAAAATAGTTTACTATCTGGTATAAGAAGTTAAATTGGCTTCAGAAAGTATGCAACAAGTGTTAAGAAAATTTTGTATAAAGATTTTTACTGCTTTCCATTACAAGCAGGGATCCAATAAATTCTTTGTGGTTGAATAAATTAGCTACAAGAAAAAAAAGATAATACTCTTAATGGAAATCTTACTGCCATGGTCTGGAAATTGAAGTTTGCTTAATTGTGTGCTATGTTAAAAACAGAGGACGACCTTGTTTCAGGAGAGCGAGCTGCTGTTTCTGCTGTGATGTCAGAGCTAACACTTGTCAATCACTATGACTGTGCTGAACAATACTCTATCGTGTCTGTGTGTGTGCAGTAATGGTGGAAGGGTGTCCAGGGTGTTGGTATGCAACGGTTACATCTTCCTCCCTTCAATGCAAACCACCAACAGACATCAGGAAATTGGAAGCAATCAGCATATGGACTTACTGTCCTTCAGCAGCTTCACATCTACCAGTTATAAACCCTCATGGGTAAGTAAATACCTTAGCTGCCATGTGCTCTCTTGGATTCAGAGTTGCTAGAAGATGAGTCTGCCCACCTCAGTGGCCCATTTTATAGCAGCAACATTGGCTGAAATATCAGTATGGACAAACTCCCTCTTTAGTGAAGCTCACATTACCATCAGAGGGATCTGTATGTACATTCACTTTCTCAAATCTGTATTGCAATCTTCTTGCTACATTTTACTATTTTTCCTCTCATCGTAAAGATGTCTGAAGCTGCTCCATCTAACAGTAAAATAGATCGTCATGGATTATTTGACTTCTCCTGAATCAAAATCCTGCCTGTTAAGATATCGGTTTTAGTTTTCTGTTGTATGGCTGTTTTAAAAAATCTGATTATCTGGTTGATTGATTCTCTTTCTCTCCCACTTAACTTCTCATGGATGAAGATTGAGAAATATGATCAATGACATAAACCTACAAAGTGATGACACAGGATGACAGCCGGTTCTTCTCTTGCCCCCTAAAGTCCCTAATTTTCCCCTATGTAATAAAGACCCTGTTTCTCATAAAAGATAGATATGTGTGCATTAACCATATAAAAATGTGGCAGATTAACTCAAAGCCACACAAATTCTGTATTTAATACTCAGTCACACATTAGAACCACCACGATATAATATCCTCCTCCAAGCTAAGATTATGGAGAATTCTGATATATTCCTGACTGCTACAGAAAACACCGAGAGATGAAGCTCAGGCCCAACAGATGATACCATCTACAGTTTGGTGTCTGTTACTCAGAATAATTTCAAAACTCACTGGAATATGCACCAAATCAACAGCGAATAATAATAATAATAAATAATAATAATAATAATAATAATAATAATAATAATACAGCATCACTTTCCTGTCGGCCAGCAGTAAACCCTCCCTCCCTCCTCTCCCTTTATGTGCCCGCATACAGGAGGCCACAGGCTGGAGCCGGATCCGCCCCCTGCAGGTTGTCGGTATTTCACACAACTGTTTTTACCGGCTTCAGCAGATTTAACAGATGGAGGAGGAGATAAACGGATTAGCAGCCAACAACAGTCCGAGATCGGCTGATGCTCTAATGAACCAACGCTGGCAGCTGAGCCCCGAGAAGGGTCCTCCCCCCAGAACTGACCCTCGATGGCTGCTGGGGGAGATGGGGTCCAGGTTAATCAGCCAATTAGGGGGATACACGACCTTCCGAACATCTTGTTGTTTCTACAATAAACACAGCGGCACAGACCGTTTCCCTGTCCAGCCGAAGTGAACTCCCACAACAGAGGCTCCGATAACCAGAACGGGATGGAGCAGCAGCAGCAGCGTCCGTAGTCCGCCATTCTCCCCGATGGTCGCCGTCACACGGACCAACAAACAACACCTATCTTCTTCTTCTCTACAGAGGAATAACTTTAACATCTAAAAGTCAGATTCCTACCTGAAACAATTTATCCAAATTACAACTTGAAAATGCGACTAATTTACGGTTTTCGGATTTCGCTGTCGATCCCGGCTACAGAGAGACCGCAGTAACCGCCGCCATCTTGGTCCCGTTGTCATGGTACCACAACTGGTGAGAGGAAAATAAAAACACATTAAAAAATCGGTTGATCATCGATTATCGATAATAAATAAAGATTTAAACTGGAATTTGGTTATGGATCATTTTTGGGAATCATGCAATATTTATCATGAAAAAAGAGACCAGGATAGATTACTTCCCTTGATTGAATAACAACAACAACAACAACACAACAACAACAACAACAACAATAATAATAATAATATAATAATAATAATAATAATAATAATAATAATAATAATAATAATAAAAATATTAAATAATAAAAATTTTGTTTAAATATCCAATAAAAAGAAAAAAATGTGAATTAACTACTTTGTTTCTGTTGATATCGATAGCTGTACAATGAGATGAAAACATTGAATATTTTAAAATTTCGGATATTTATACAGTATATTGCAATAACAATTTTCAGTGCCGAGGGAATTGACAGTATTTCGGTCACCGACTGTCAGGCGGTTGTCTCCCTTGTGAAGATCGTAATTCTCTCTCTCTTCTATTTAAAGAATAAATTTAACGGACGCGCACCTGTTCTATCAGTGCTCGGGATATTTAGAAATAAATGGACTGTGGGGAAATTGGTCAGTTGTTAGTGATTCCACTAAATCTCAGCACTTGTGCGTTTTCAGTGGGAGGAGATCCAGCGGATGTGGGATTTAGAAGATGGAATAGATACTATATTTCTATTAAGTAAAGAGAAGAAATCGTCGCAAGACAGGAATGGCACTAAGGGAGGCGTGGCCGGAAACACAGACAAGAAAGATGGTGGAAGAGGTAGGAGTAACACGACTATGGTGAGGCCATTACACCAGCCAGAGAAATGGTGGCACAAATTCTGTTGCGGTAGATCCGCTGGTTCTTCGATAGAAACATTCAAAATGGTCTAAAACAGCTTTGTTATTTACTTTACTGCTGTTCATTTCTGTAAATTGTAAAATACAGGGTAAAACAGGGGAGACAATTTCAGTATTTACTTTCTTAATGAGATATTGATCTTCAAAATGTTGTCAATTAAAGTAACAAAAGCCTGCTTATAGTTCAGAAATCTCTAGAAAATAGTAAACTTTTCAATTTTCTCCCTTTCTCCTTAAACTTTGATTTACTTTGCACTCTTGGAAAACGGTAGACATTTTCCTAGATTTATTTTAAAAATAGTAAAGTAAAAAACTTATTTACAAAAAAACAGGATTTTCTTTACTCTTGCAATCAGATTCCTAAGATTGGTGCTGGTGTTTACTTGTATTTCTTCCTTCTTTCATGTAGCAGCTTGAAATGTATTTGTGGAATAATTTTTGTTACTGACATCTTTTCTTTTGCTTTTTTTCAGGAATTTTTGTTTTCTTTTATCAATTTACTAACCTTACTAATTCTGTTTTCGTTTGTTACATTATCCACACAAATACAGAATTCAAGTTTATTTATTTAGGACAAAGGAATTTGGATAGTTTTAATTATTAGATAGGAATTTATACTTTCATCAATAATCGCACCTTGAATCCTGTATTTGTGTCAACTTTTCTACTCACCATACAAACCATTTTTTTTTCCAATATGACCATTGTACGATATTATGGAATTATACTCGATGCCGATGAGAGTTCATCTATCAAAGGAAACTGGCGTTGATACCTGTCACAGGTGTGGGTGGCTAGAGTTGGTTAAGATGCCGATTGCATTAAAAATAACTAAATTGTACCAGCTAGTAGTAAAGCCTCTGCGTCTGATTCTGCGTCCCCGCCCCTTACCAATCGTGCGTCTGATTCTGCGTCCCCGCCCCTTTCCAATGGTGCGTCTGATTCTGCGTCCCCGCCCCTTTCCAATAGAGCGTTTAATTTTGCCTCCATCTTCGCGTGCGTCTTCGTGTTCGTTAAAATTATGGGAATTATCATCCGTGATGTCAGCCGGTAATAATTCCGAATACTACCTGCTGCCTATAAGTTGGTTGCCATAGATAGATAACCGATTATAGCCATTTATCACAGCAGCAGCAGCAGCAGTCGACCGTCGTCGATGTCGCTGTTTCTGTGATCCACGTCTGTGACGCAGCCATTTGAGCCGTGCAACGCAAATCGAGTCTGACTCCATCTTATTACTGAAGTTTCTCTGTAAAAAAAACCGGATGGAAATTCAAGTTTCCATAAATTTAAATAAATAAATGTCATGGGTACAAGAAAACTTTAGTTTCCATCCGGTTTTTTCCCCTGCTGAAGTCGGAAAAAATAAAATATAATAAATAATAATTTAGCATAATTTTATTTTGACGTTTCATTGTTAGAATAACGGACAAGTCGTATTTTAAGAAAAAACTGGTCAGTTCTGGCCTGAAGATTCAAAATTTATGTTAACAAAGAAAAGTTTCACCTTAAGGTTTTAGTGGCGAAAAAGGAAAAAACAAAGGTATGGATTTCTGTAGTTTCCAATGTTAAATCAGACCAATTATGGACCTACAAAGCAAGGAATTGTCTTGTACATTTTAATTTATTTTATCAGCTGTAAATTTGGAGACAACATTTAAAGACTGAAATAATTTCCATAATTAAAATTAATTTAATAGTTAACGATAATCATTACTGAATATCAATCATTTTTATCCTCAATTTTAACAGCCTTAGTTATTGTATTTTGAAGAAATTTCCCTACTTGGTCGACAATATTCCTGTAACCATTGTGAAGAGACCTTTCATTCTCTGATCGGTTTTACGTTGGTTTGCAATATTATTATGTCGTTCTATCGTCTGTCATCATCAGCATAGCATCTTTAAATGTCTGGTTTCATTACTAATGTTTTATTCTAATTTTACATTAGTTGTTTTACCATGAAATATTTATTTTAATTTAATATAATTTGCATTCCATGAAGTTTAATTAATTTTCTTTGTGTTTTGTTCGCAGTTTATTTTGTTTTCTTAGGAATAATGCCAAATATTTGAAAATGGCGAAGAGGCATTCGGCTGTTTAAGTGAAGAGCATATACACCGTAAGTACCTTTCCTTACATTTTGGGAAAGTTATACCTTACTGCTAATACACCGTGTGATGTTGGAGGAGAGAACTCATCTACCCGTCTGATTGTTTTGTTTGTTTTGTGAAAGAGAATCATAATAAAAATCTTTGTATGCCGACTTTATTGCGTAAAACGTGAAAGTAGACGTATGAGACAATAGATGGACTCTATTGTAAATACCTTTCTACTTTCTAAGGGTTATCTTCTTTAACCGCTCACCTCTATTCCATCCCAGCTTGGAATCGCTAGTTAGTATTTGTGTTGCGCTGGCTGTACATTCAGTCAACAGACGAGGGGTCAGAGAGTTGTATGGATTTGTTGTTGTACAAAGGATTCTCGATCAGACTGTATGGATCTACCTGCGACGAGTAATACAGATTTGATGGCTAATGTGGTCTAGAGGCATCCAAAATTGTATACAAAGGCGATCTATAATGTGTTTACTCTTTTATCTTTATTTAGTCAACTAAGATTCCGTCTCTCGTGGTTCCTGGTTATAATTGCGTTCTCACCGTCGAGTTAAAGTTTATTGTCATGAGATCTACAAACAGAAAACAATCCGTCACCACTGGAATGGCGGGGATATTGAGGTTAGGAACACGACGCTGTCTTTGTAATCACAAGGGAAGCTGCAGGGATCACGATCTCGTTAAACCCCTTTCCTTTCCAGTTTTGACCGTGCAAGCGAACTATACGACCGGTAACCGTTCAGGATCTCGCTGTTCGGCGCCGTGGTTAACGGCCTGGCTGGGTAGACTGGTTATCGATACGTTTGACATCACTGCCACTATACACTGACTACCCAGCCTCAATGATTGGTTCGGAGTAAAATCAACAGCTTCTTGTAGATTTCGTAACCGCAAAAATCTCAGTATAACTTGATGCATCTACTTTCCTTATCCCCAGAGCTGACGTCTCTCCTGACTCCCATTAAATAACCTAGAACCGTGACTCAGAAAATCGGGACCTGGGACGCTGTAAGGGCTCGAATAGGGGCCCTGGATCAGTGGAAACAAAGTGACGCATGGTGATTTTTTGATCCTAACTAAATTTGTTAATAAATTTTTTTAAAATTAAAAATGAAATAACTGAAGGAGCTGAGTAAATAAGAGCAGAAATGTCGGTCACGTGACTTGCTGACGAAGGTCCTGTGATAAAGCAATTAGGTATAAGTGGACTAATGGCACGTGATCAAATATGTTAGTAATACACTCACAAAGGCGGAGTCGGCCGTGGCCTACCAACAAACGGGTTATTAACTGGATATTTATATATTTCAGCTCTGACTGGACGTCTCGGTGGGCGGTAACCCGTGTTGACGACCACCCCGCCATAAACAGGCGGAGGTCAGAATCGACGACAGAGGACCAAACGTCCTCTGTAATTCTTTAAGAGAAGAGCGGTACACGGGGCACCTGCTGTACGTCGTCTTTCTGTAAGAGGAGACAAGATATCAAACTACACACACAGACACACACACACTCTCTCTCTCTCTCTCTCTCTCTACGATTCAACTAAATCACTCAAAGGACATGACAATCAAAAGCCGTCCGCTATAAGACAAGGTACAGATCTAAGTCACCCTCAGTTTGCAGGCTGTGACGCAGCCTCCATTTAGGGTACCAGACGAGTGCCACGCCCTTTTTGGGCCTGGTCACTTAGGTTTCTGGCCCTGGAGGGCGGAGTCTAGTAGTCTGCGTTTGGTCCACACTTGTTGGAAAGACCTCCGCTCGAAAGAGTGGGGGGCGAGGGAAGTTGTGTTCAAGACCGTATCGCGGACAGAACTCGCCGAGGCTTCCTCCCTGAGGGTTTTGGCTGGGGAACCGGTCACTCGGCGGAAGGTTTCTGCCTGGGGTATTGCCCCACCCTCACGAAAGTCAGGGCTTTCGGTCCTTTGGACCTGGACATCGCGTGCCATGTTTCAATAGCATTAGCGCAAGGCTTTTGCAAGGGTTTCGGTCCGACCTCTGACCCGCAGAGGAGTTTTCGGACTTCTACCAGGAACTTTCGTTCCGCTGAGGTTTCGTCCTCAATACCCACTCCCTTCCCTACGGAGATGAACACGCACACAAACGTTCACACCACGCACCACACAATTGCCCTCACCACCAAAAAAAGAGGAAATTCACGGAGATTGATGAACCTGAAGCGAGAAGTATCAGGTGTCATCACCTCTACACGGAGGACAGCAGAAGAGTAATCAGACTCGAGCCACTCAGCTCCCACACAACGTCAGTCGCTGACTGAAACAGGTAACGCAAATGCTACCACAAATTCCTGTTTCTGAAACACTGGCATCTTTCTTATTTTCCGATGAGGCAAGTCTTCACAGTTCTCAGAATCCTGTATAGCTTTGCGGCCGTGAGTCATAGGAATTATCAGTTAACCCTCTTCAGTCTAGTATAAAATATGTCGACCTGTTTGTCATGGATTTGTAAGCGATTTCAACAACTGGACATTCACAGAAGGTGGACTCTGACGGGACTCCTTTCCGCTTGTCTTTTCTAATGCCCATCGGTACAAAGGGCCCAGTATTTTTATAGAAGATGGTGCCCCAGCCTCTGAGGCCCGTGCATCGTGAAGACCGAATGAATGCCAGGGACATCGCCATTCAGACCTCCCTCGGGCGATCCCTACAAATGCGTTCCCCTTAAAGTAAACCGACTTCTGAGACTCCCTAATACAGATTTATGCCAGAAAAGGCTGCAGACACGCAGACCATGAATGCTTATTCATCTCCAAAAATAGTTCCCATGCTTTGCGTTGAAACAAAGTCTTAAACTCTGCTCATATTCTGCAAGTGCTGTGTATAGTTCCAGGATAAATGGATGTTCTTTAAACCCATATGAAGGCTCTGAATTGTGCTGGCGTAATTTTTATCCATTAGTTTAATTACGGCATAACCATGTATAGTCCACCCGAAGTATAAGCCTTCATCTAATTTCCATAGTAAAATATGTTGTTTTCTATATTACCGGTGTATAAATCGACCGCCTTCTTGAAGAGTAATTTCCTCTTATATTAAACATAACAGTGGTTATTTATTTCTAGGAAGCACTCAGATGATAGCCGCCATTGTCAAGAAATGAAAAACCCACTGGAGTGACTGCTGATATTTACTCCGGAATTATGTCTATTCGTGTTCTCACAGGTCTAGAGAGCTCTGTCCTGCTAACGTCGTGTCTCTCCATACGTCCTATTTGAGGAAATTCCTTGAAACAAAGCCTTATCATATCGTGAAGGATTTTATGTCGGGTGCCATATGTATGATTTGACCAAAATCCGATCGTATTTTACCGGATTCAAATACAAATTTCTAACATCAGAAAAGAGAACTTTGTCTACACCGACTCCAAAACACTAAGTCTAAAATTCCGGCGAAATTCTCGGCTTATACACGGAGATCTACGGTAGTTTAAATTTAGAATTAAAGTCTGGTAGATTCTCTCGAGCCATTCCGTGTTTTAAATTAGGTTTTCGAAGATAGGATTCTCGATGCTGAGATCTCAGATGCTTTATTTACTTGAGAAAATTTCTGTGTATCAAAAATGTCTATCAGGTTTATTCAAGAACATCCGGGGTATTTTTTGGGAGGATTGCAAAAGATGTCTGCAGAGATAAGTTGTGGGGAGTGAACTGACAAAGTACGACCAATTCTTTTATTCATTAAAATATTGTATATTTGACTTTTTGACTCCCTTGAAATGTCCAGGCAAAAATGTGTTTTTATTTTTAATTCAAAAATTTATTAAAAATAAAAAAAAGTTGAGCGGATAAACTTTTTAGGGAATGAATCTAATAAATGTGGAACTTGTCCCTTTCAATGCCAGAAGTGACCTCAGTGACAGCAACAGGACATGAAACTAAAATCCATCATAAGAACAAAATGGATCATTGGATCTTTACAAATTGTTCCTTGGAGTGCAGCTAATGACTCTGAACAGGCTGTACCATTGATGGTTAGCTAACCTGGCACCATACCATTGAAACATTAAACATTTAAATAGTCTCAATATTTATTTCATGCTAAAAACTTCCTGCTTCTCTGTTATGTTAAAAAAATGAATTATTTTTAAAAGTTTGTTCACCAGATTTCTGTACATACTACAGGAATAAGTTTAACATCGGCGTGTAAAATGCAAGTATAGGGTAGGCATTGATCAGCATCAGTAGAATAGATGTTGATGAGGATGCGTTATTAATAGGAGACACTGTTGATGTCAAAAAAACTACATGTGCACCCCAGGTAAACATGACTTTACATAGATTTTTTAAAAGCTTCCTGCCCTTTGACTTTCTATATCATTAGTTAGTACTCACCAAATCTGTCTGACCATAACAATTTTGATCTAATCTATCACACTAATTTAAAACTGAAAGTTACAGAATTCTCATAAAAACTCAAACCTGATCTAAATATTCAGGATTCATTTATGGTGAATCAGTTTTCATTCCCCTCTGTGGCCGGACCACTGCTGTGCTCCAGGCAGCTCTCATTCTTTTCAGTCAATAATTTATTGATAGTTTATAATGGAGTCTCTATATTTTGTTTTGTTTACTGAATCTTTGTTTTATTTCTCACTAAACGTCCATCGGGTTTCTCTGTGTTTTTGGAAAGGAAAGAAAAATATTAGCCTTTGGCTGATTCAGTTTTTCGAATAAGAAATCACTGCCAACGAAAGTGAGAATCGTCTGCCTGAGGATCACTTCACAGTTTACAGGTGGAGTTGATTGATTGATTAATGTTTGACTGGGTTACAGAGCTACAGGAGACATGCACAGGGTGAACACAGGATTCAGATAGTTTAGTTAATGAATGGAGGATCTTGAATCTGCAGAAACTTCAAATCACAATAAGGTGGCCAACAACATGAAGTAGAAGAATTTACATAGAGTGGATTAGAATAATCTGGAATAGAGAGATGACAGACCGACTGCCTCATATATTAATGATTTTACATTTTAAATTTCAATACTAAACTGATCTAATTATTTTACAATTTTCTGAAAGCAAAGAATAAAAGCTGGTGTCTGGTAAGATTCTTGTGCAGCTGTTTATACTTTCAGACACCGATACAGTAAAGACACCGATATACGGCTTAAATCGATCATAATTAGTAATAGTTAGTTAATGCTCATCCTGTGTTAATAAACCAATAAATACATAAAAACATCATATGTTTAGATTTTTTATATAGCAATAATTTTTTATTATAAAGATTATTTAGTTCAACTATATTAATTAATTTTTAAAACTTAATATATTGACTGATTTATATTCCTTAGATTATTTAAAACTCTTGGTGATACTTAGAATAAATCATCATCCTGGTAGTAAAGTTCATTTCCTGAAGTTTTTCCAGAGTATTTCGTCCGCCAGACAGTAGACTAAAGTCTAGAACACTTGCTGTTTAGAATATAGCATCAAATAGCTGTCTATCGGAAGCCACTCGGGGGCAGTAAAGGAGATGGATATTGATACAGACCCTGATAGCGGAGAGATAACACCTTTGCTTCCTCTTGTACTTGTTACACGTAACTGATGTGGAGATGAAAACTTGATTTTTGGATGCTATTCTGATCCAGCAGATGACTGTATGAGATTTTGATTGGCAATTTTCCATTGCGAGATGGAGCTTATGCATACTTGCAAATATTATTTGCAAAATTCTCTAGGGATGAATCATCTGTCATCCATAAAGAAAAAACTTTCATCCTCACTGGATTCATTAAATATGTTTCATTTGATGGTTGGTCAGTCGGCTTTTACAGTTACTTGTACCTAGAACTTTACTGTCACTTGATGGAATTATTCTAGTGTTTCACCATCGACTGAGCGGGTTGTAACATATCCATGGATCATAACCCCCCATCTCTCTTTACCTTTAATGGATTTTCTCCTTTTGGTAAGAAAGCGCTTCATAAAATGCTTGCCAGGAATGTATGATAGGCAGAGATGAAACAATTTAAGCAGCATCTTTTAGAATCTGATGGATGTGTTTAACAGAAGGGATTATATTTCTGCTTCAAGTGGTTTATGGTCAGATGGTAAAATACTGTAAATGTTACACTGATGACATAGCACCAAAGTGTGCATATAGAGATGGATGGAAAAATGTTGATTTATATATATCAGATACACAGCTGTAGATGTATGAAATAATGATATGTTTTGCTGTCTGTTGTGGAATTGTTTTCATTTCAAAAGAAAGATGTCATCCTGTGAGTTTTAACTATTATTTTTATTATTGTAATTTATAACATCATATAAGCCATCAATAGGTGGAGAACTGACCATAGTCAACATCAGTAGGTGAATATTACGAATAATCATCATCATCATCACTGGTGTGAATGAAAAGGGATAATAATTATCACTTTCTCCAATAGCTGAAGCTTCATCAGATAATGATGAGTTATAGTCTCTTCATTCTTTAAAATCAGAGCAATAGTTTCACACAATGATCCACCTGTTTATTTTTTGTTATTTCCAGGTTTTTAGTGAAAGATCTGAATCGTATTAAGTTATTGTCCTGTTTATTTAGATTTTTCTGTTCAGATCCTGATCTGTCGTTATCTGCCAACTTGAAACTAAGGACACAGAATGGGGATCAAGTGAGAACAAAGGGGCTTTTAGCTGCCATAAATGGAGCTAGTAAAACTGTCCTTATTATAAGTGAGACAAACGTTAAGGACCCAGAGGAAACCTTCGGCATACAGCTACTCCAAGAACATCCACGTCACTTCCCTAAACCTGGCAGGTACAGAACTCTGGCATCCATCGTGTAGTGGACACAGCTGACACATGAGGATGCATCGGTGTCTTAATTAATTAATTAATTAATTAATTTAGTTTTTGGATATTTAAGAAATCTTCACCAGAATCTTGTCTGGTAGAAACAAATTAGAATTTACTCTCCAGACTTTTCTCAAATTGTACAAGGATAACAACATTAACTGTGTACATCAGTCTTCCGATCTGAATATAATAATATAATAATAATAATATAATAAATAATAATAAAATAATAATAATAAATAATAATAATAATAATAATAATAATAATATAAGAATAATATAATAATAATAATAATAATAATAATAATAATAATAATAATAATAATAATAATAATAATAATAATAGAATAATAATAATAATAATAAATAATAATAAGAGATAAATAATAATAAGAATAATAAAGAATAATAATAATAATAATACTAATAATAATAATAAGAATAAGAATAATAATATAATATAATAAAAGAATAATAAGAATAAAATAATAATAATAATAATAATAAGCATAATAATCATAATAATAATCATAATAATAATAATAATAATAATAATAAGAAGAATAAATAATAATAATCATAATAATAATACTAATAGAAATAAGAATATATAAATAATAATAATAAGACATAATAATAATAATAAGAATAATAAATAATCTAATAATAATAATAATAATAATACTAATAATAATGGACTAATAATAAAAAGATAATAAAATACTAATAAATATCTACTCATAATAAGCAACTAAATAATAATAATAACTAATAATAATCTCTAATATACTCCTACTACCTCTATCCCATAATCATACTCCTAATAATAACTAATACATAATCCTAATATCTATAATTAATAATAATACTAACATACTAATAATACACTAATAATAATAATATAATCCTAATCCTAATCTCACAATATCATAAGCCTCCTATCCTACTAATAATAATAAATAATCATAAATAATCATCCTATATAATCCTAATAATAATATACATAGAATCCTACTCAATAATTTAATACTCATCCTATTCAGCTATTAATACCTAATAATTAATCATTCTCTAATCATCATCCTCAATCCTCGTCCTACAGTCCATAATAATTTCTAATCCTATCAATCCGCTGACTCAATATCCGGCATTTGTTTCATCCCCCCCGCCCCGGCTGACCTCCCTAAGTCCCCCTGCTATGGGACAGTCCCCAGGCGCCTTCTGCTCTTACAGTGCCACTTTAATGTTCTGTGAAAACTGTTCCTTCTCTCAATTTTTTGGTATGGGAGATTCTAGCCTACGACGGAAGAGAGTTTTTATCGCGTGGTGTGTTATCGTATCCGCGCTCTATATCCGGGGTCCCCTTCTGCTATGTGTTAGCTAATTTTAGGAGATTTATCGCATGTTGTTTGTTCTGGTTTACTGTGATTAGTATCCTGTTTCTTCTGTTTCAGGGGTTACAGTAATATACCTGATGTAACCCAGCATATTACCTAAGCCGGTACCTATGTGGTCTAGCACCTGCAGAATTAAAGGACTTCTACTGTAATAATAACAACCTGGAAAAGGAATTTACCAGATTTGTCAGTAAAACAGTAAAATAGATTTAAGGAACAGAGAGACCGATCTAATTATTTAACCGGAATACCTGGTAATTGTCTGCTCGTGATTTAGTGAAGAGAATATATTTGATGGCTGATATTTTGATTCCTATAAAGTTCACAAAATCTAGTTTCCCTGTACATTTTCATGTCCCAATTATGTAAATATAACAAAAAGTTTTCATATCAACTTTTTGATTTGTTTATTGCATTAAGTTTTATTGAAGCTGGAAAGTGACTGACTCAGATGTAAAGGTGCAAGAGTGCGTGGTGGTGTAGCTAGGTGGGGTCCCCATTCCATCTGTATATGGATTCAGGTCTGGTGCCTGCTCTAACCAGATTGATACAACAGTACAAGGTGGTAACAGACGTTCGGTGATGAATTTAGAGTGAACTGACAAATGATCCCGTAGTAACATCTGTAGGGAGCTGCAGGGAAACAAACGGATGTTTACTGCATTTAGCACAGTAACATCAGTTCAGGTTTATTGAATAATGTTATCTTTTCCAAATAAATAAAAGTGTTTGTGTATTTTAGATTTATTTATATCTAAAGTCTAAATCATAAATTTAGTATCGTTAACCTCCTGCATTTACTCTCTTTCAACAAAAGTCTCTGTTTTCGAACCTGAGTTTGATGGAGAGAACACAGAGATATTTCTGTTTGGAATTCAGGCCAGAATAATTTTAAGTTCCAATATTTCCGTTTATACGTTTGAGGGGGATAATGACTGGTGTCGTTTGTTGATATTCCAGATCGGTTAATGAAGAGATCGATATTGATTCAATATTTTTAAGGATTGGTCAAAACGGGCCTCGAGTATTTGATCAATATATTATCCCAAATCAACCTTTTCTCCTGTATCATTTCTCTCGGTATTTTGTGAAGTGGGAGACGAGAGAATATTTGACGACGGTTGAGTTTTTCAGGGCGGATGGGTGTTTGCTCTCGAATCGTCTTCTCCCGCGTCGATCTGCATTCCAGAGATGAGCGTGGATCGGACCCTGGGGTGGCGGTAGATTCTCTGGCCCTTGTCTCCCTGTCTCCGCGGTCTCGGCCGGCTTTTGTAAGACCGAAGCTGGCTGCGCTTACACCTGCAGACCCTGAACATACTTACCTGAAAACTGTCGCCCCTTTCCCCTCCAGTTTTACCTATTTTCTCCCGCTGGCTCATTGTCACCTGGCCGCACGTCTGTAGTTGTAAATAACAATCGTAACCGTAGCATAATAAAATCTAGTGGCTACTTTGTTTTTGAATTGTAAAACCTTATTAAAGCTGATGCGTTTTTTTATTCGTAAGTTTAGATGCTAGAAATTATGTAAATTTGTGGGGAAAGGAGGGGGTAGGGGTTGTCACTGCAGTGTGTTTTATCTCGCAGGTTAAGGCGGGGCTCCCTCGATCGATAGGAAGAGGACCGACCCCGAGATCGTGTGGTCCAGCGGATGTGCGATGCTGAAGGTACACAGTGTGTGTGTGTTGGCCATCCCGTTATCGAGGCGAGCAATGAGTACATACGGGTATTTAGTTGAAAAGTCGGGGCTTCCTGAAGGGGAAAGGGGCCGGTGGATGAACTGATTGTTTCTTTTATGGCTTCTATCTACAGTTTTTCTGGGGTTGTCGGTGATGCCTGGTGTAAGTTACTGACTGTAGCGGTCCACCGTTCCGCTTGGCTACTCGCTTGCCAGCTGGTGAAGTGAAGTGAACTCGCTGCCCCTCCGCCCTGATGACCGACCCCACGTGCGGAAGATCGGCCGCCAGCCGCCCTTACTAATGGACGGTTTTAAAATAAGTAACTTCTCGTGAGCGCTGCGTCGACAAAGCTTATATTTCCAGGTAGGCCTGCTGTGAGGAAGGAGCTACGAGTAAATAAGATAAATGTATGCTTTTGTTTCCCTAAATTCTTCCGACTCCAATTTCTGGGCGAGAAAACACCTTTCTACTGGTCAGAGAGAGGGCGGCTCGCAGTCTCGATGTTAGCTAATTTTGGCCAAAATCCTTTAAGACCATAAGTTTTCATTAAAGAAAATTATCAATTTTTGTTAATAATCGAAATTTAAATAAAATTTCTTTGAACCTAAAAAAAAATGTACGAGTCCCTGACGACAGCTTGGACAGCTGTGGGTGGTCCCCGATGCTCTAGGGGCCTAATCATCTTCCGTTTCCATTGAATCGTGGACGGAACCAGTGTAAAAATTGAAAAAGATAGAAATTCTGCACCATTCATCTCAGATAAACATCAGCCGCCTCCCGCTTAGTTTTAGATATTTATAATTATCAGGATTGGCAGGGACAGGGACGAGCTGGGAAGGGAGCTGTTTGTGGATCCCTCTGATCGTCACCAGCTGAAGGCAGTTTGAGGGTCCTTCGTCTCTGTACCACAGACGGTGGTCGAATTATCGACTTGGCCCCTTTTGTATATTTGGTATCTACAAAATACATTGGCTGCGAAAAGAAAACCAAATACACAGCACGAAAAATGGTCCGTGGACGGCACATCGTTCACTGTTCTGTATACGTACTGTGATATTCCACCAGCTATAATTCCTCATCTACATGGGTACAGGGGCGTGGCAGTGGAGGAGTCCCCCCCGGGCGCGGGTCTGAAGGGGCGCAAAATTTCCTCTGGCCGGTAAATTATAATAACTAGTCACCTCCGCCCGTGAAATTTCCACAGTAGTTGAGAAAGGTCTTTCAGGGAGCTGAAATTAACTCTGACAAACTTGAGAACTTCAATGACTGAAGAACGACTGAGTAACTTGGCAATATTAACTATTGAAAAACACGGACTCATTACCTTAAATTTTGACAGTTTAATTGATTCATTTGCAGCAGCAAAAGCACGAAAGGTTCATATGTAATGTAGCAATGAATACCACAAGGCTGCCTGTACCAGATCTAGTTAAGTATATGCACAGTTTGGTAAACGTAAGTAGTATTTCATCAATCTGTCTGGTAATACACGTACACCACACGTGACTGCGTTCTGCACGATGGGGAGATAACTCCGGCTGTGTGACTTTGAACGATGCTGGAAGAAATAAATATCAAGATGGTTTACAATTTAACAAATTATGTAAGTAAACCTGGTGGGTGATACCTCATTAGTTCCAGGTCTACAGTTGTGATATTGTGACTTTAAATTAGCTCTTTACAAGGCGGTGATTAATTCTTTGTGATTGTCATTAAGTGGGTAATGAGTCACAAACAATCAAATATTTCAGAGGTGAGGGCCCAAAAGGGTCTTTGCCCCGGGCGCTGAGAACCCTTGCTAGGCTTCTGTATGGGTACGTGTAAATTTCTCCACCTGCCCTGGGTTAATATTCGGGATACTCGAGATACAGTCTCCCTGTATTGACCACCAGCAGCTGATCCAGCCCCAGAGAGATTCGACCCCCTCAGAGTCCATTATACACAACGCCGTCTTCGTCCATCACAAAGGCTCACCCCTGTCGTATATATTAGGGACTAATATTTAGACTTAGTATCGACTGCATGCACAGTCATCGGGATACGACTTGTTTCTGGTATTCGACAGAAACGGTCTTCATTCGCCAGGGCTTCTGCCATAACTTTCTACTAGCATCATCCTGTTACAGTGTCAGTGAGATTAATCTCCATCACCTAATTTATCCAGCCCCCAAGTCGTCTGCCTTTGTCAGGTCTGCCAGCCGAGGGAGGGGCCCCTATAACTTTTCCGTTTAATGTGTTCAATAATGATATTCATTTTAAAAATTGGCTCCTTCCCCTGTAGTTTGTCCACTACTAAAATTGTTGAAATTGTATCAAGGGACCCTTTAAAATAAAATCAGAGTTGCATATACCTAATTATGTTAATTTTATTCTAAATTGTGTGACCCTTTAACGGAATCAATAAAATAATAGAAACCTGAATCAATGCCACCTGTTAACTGATGGCTCGGATATCATGCACACCTATTGTTATTACAGCTGCTACACAATTTCAAATGTTCCTTTGTAAAACTCTCTCTCGATCTATAATTCGGAGGTAACGTATTTGTATGTGATGATTTTTTAAAAAATGTATACTAATTACTCTGTATTCCTATACATATTTAAATTATTTTCCAATTATATTTTTAACACTTGGACCACATTTCTTTAGAGTTTGTTTATTATTTTCTCTAAATAAGAGTGGGACCCTCCTTAACCCTTTCTGTACTGATATCGTACGTGTTATATTTTCGCTCTGGTCTCCAGGTTCTCAAATATGAAAATTTCATTAAGTTGGTTCTCTTGTAAATTTCTTCTTACTGTATATGAACAATGATGTGTTTGGGGGCCTTCTGTTATCGTAAACCGTGGACCAATCAACTAGTTATTTATATGCAGTCTATAAGTCAAATTATGGCTTACGTTCGGGGGCTTCAGAGTTTCTGATATGATCTTCATTCTTCACTATTATAAGAGATCTCCAAAGGATGGTGATATCATGCACGTGAGGCGACACTCATTTCAGTATTTTCTACTTATGGTAAAGTAAATACATTTTTGGTCAGCTGTGTTTTATTCAAAGTGTATTTTCAACAGAGTTTAGACATATTGACTTTGGGAACTTGAAAAGTATTTATATTGTATGTATATTTAGAAGCTATTTGTATTTGTAATTAAATAATGTTTTTAATATATTTTTCGGAACTCTGTAATTCCTGAAATTATATCCACTATTATTTGACAATGATATTTATTAATATATAGGTGGTAATATCTTCGAATAGAATACAAGATATGAAATACGGGATTTTCCTTAAACAATCCGTCATACAGACAGTCAAGAGAGGTCAAATGGATTAATCTACCTACAGATTATTGTAAGACTTTTTGTCTTATTAATTTCTATAATTTCACTGCCTTCTGTAGTTTATAATACCGTAAAATCACGGCGAGGTAGTCCGGTGGTTAACCTATAAGTCTACCTGAGCGAGGGTCAGAGTTCAAATCCAGATCAAGATCATCTCCGTTTGGTGTACCCCCTTTTATCCGCCTGTAAGGATTTCATCATTTCTCACGCAGACTGTGGTCCAAGTAAAGCAAACCGGGTAGAGAGCAGCTATCATCCGCGCGAACTTCCTGGTGGCTACCCACCAACCACAGCTCAAGTCGTGGGCACCGACCTCGACACTTTCTGGTCCGTTCACCCGGTCCGAGGAGCCAGGGTAACTTTGAGGGCCTCGGTGACGTCACTATTGAAGTTTATTAAATCTTGTTTTAAAGTTACTTAGGTGACTGAAGATTCCTCACCGATGCCATACTTACTGATCGCTGTCACCAGTCATACAGATCCGTCTCTGTGTGTCAGCCGCTCCCACTGAAACACGAGAATCTAATTCCGTTATTCTGGGATAGTTGATAGAATTAACTGTCCCTTCCGCACAGGGAGGTGATAGATGAGCCTCTGGTAATTATGCTGCCATCGCCAGATTAAATCAGAGAAACGTGAACATTTATAACAGAAGGTAAATCTGAAATTCTTTCTCATATATTTATCATGAGGTTTTTTCCACAAAATCAAAAAGTTGCCTTTTCTGTTAATTTTTGTTTAAATGAAAGTAGTTAAATTAACGTTTTGCCGCCCATTATACTAGGAGTATTTTAAAGGAATCTCCCTGGAAGTTTTCCTACCCAATAAAACATGTGCGTCCTTTCTAATGGATGAAATATCAATGATACAAATACTTAATACGAAGAATTTTAAGGCCGTCATATCCTGAGTCGTGTAATTCAAATAATATTTATCTGACGATCTACCATTTCTGTATTTCATTTGGTGAAATAATATTTTAATGCACATTTACTGTCGTTAAAGGTTCTATCAGGTTGCTAATTCCATCCCCACTAAATTACAACATTAAGGATGATCGGTGCTGAGGTGCCGTCTATGCTAACAAA
>JACATO010001625.1:0-60028 GCA_018389105.1 Nautilus pompilius
ATAAACCGATTGTTCTCCATCTCCCCCGTTTGTGTCTAACACGTGGTTCCCAACCTTCTAGGACTCTCGTGGACCTTCTTCTAATACTCAAAAGACCTGCGACCCCCTGCTACACTTCCATATCGAAAAAAAATCAAAGAATAAATTTAGCAAAAAGATCACATAAATAAGAGTTTTTGTACATTTCACCATACATTTTTGAAAATTTCTTAGTGGTTTTTTCGGGGAACAACATCTGCACATGTAGTAGATTCACAGCAGCTAACCATAAATCTACTGGTATCAGTGAACTCTCCCTCTGATCAGAAAGTCCAGTCCAGCCCTTTGACCGAGCCTGCCCCAGGCGTCGTGGTCCGAGTCTTTTAGCTGCAGGCCCCAATGGCGTTAGGCAATGGGAGCGCGGCTCGATTGCGCCAGTCAGGATTGGGGTAACAGTTCGAGTTCCGGCCTTTGTCTCCAGCGTCTATTGTCCGTGTTTCTTTGAGGGTGGCACAGAAGCCGCGGGGAGACCGGTGATGTAGAGTGTGTACCGCGGAGGCCTGTGATGCAATCGGGAATGCCTGCCGTGGGAGACAAGCCTTACACCTTCGGTGCTCGGCTACCGGGTGTATTGGACGCAGGGTGATTTTTGTATACTTTTTTTTTGGAAAAAAGTGCGTCTTATAAGCCGGCAAATACGGTACATATACACAAAACAGATACATACTCAGGAACAGTTCCTTGACTCAGCCATACGACAAAAACTGAAACTTCCAGGGTTCCGCGACCCCCTGGTTGGGAACCACTGGTCTAACAGTTTTCGCTAGCTAAGACGTGTATATATACAGGGTGACCCAAAAAAAACGGGCCCCGCGCACACATTTTGTGATATATCCTTCATTCAATCACTAATCACCCTTACTTTGCAGGACATGACAGAAGCAACGCCTGTGAACACAACAAGATCTCAATGGGAGTTCCAGCAAAGAAGATACTGCGTCAAACATTACTACAAGACAGGCTCGTTCAAGAAAGTGCAGGGCACTTTCGTGCATCAGCTCGAATGTGAAAAAGCCCCCTCCAAGAGCAGAATTCAGGACTGGGTGGACCACTTCGAGAACTATGGGACAGTGGAGAACCTCAGTGCAGCCAGTGACAACCGTCCAAGCCATTCTGGACGCCCCAGGAAGCGTACAGTTGAGCTAGTCGAGAGCGTGAGAGAGTCGGTTCAGCAGAGTCCGAAACGCTCTGTGCGCAAGCGAAGTCAGTCCCTCGGTATATCCCGTGAGACTTGCAGGAGAGTGCTAGTAATGGATGTAAAGGCCTACCCATACAGAATACAGACGAAGCAGACCGTTACAGCCTCAGACAAGGAGCAGAGAAAGGCTATGGCAGTCAAGATGCTGGGGAAGATTCAGGAGACCCCAACTTTCCTTAACCTCCTTTGGACCTCAGATGAAGCTCACTTCCATCTTGAAGGAAAGGTAAACTCGAAGACAGATGTCTTCTGGGGGACCTCCAGACCAAATGAGGTAGCCACAAAGCCTCTACACTCCCCTAAGTGCACGGTATGGACTGTAATCTCAGCCAGAGGCATCACCAGACCATTCTTCTTCCAGGAATCTGGCGCGACAGTGACAGTCACCAAGGAGCGGTATGTTGAGGTCCTCAAAACCTTCAAGAGTGAGCTGAAGACCCTGTACCCATCGCTTATGGGGAAGTTCTGCTTCCAGCAAGATGGAGCAAGATCTCACTCCTCAAACCTGTCCCGAGATTGGCTGAAAGAGAACTTTGGTGGCTATGTGATCAGTCTCAAGACTGATTTTGAGTGGGCACCTCACAGCCCAGACCTTAGTCCCCCAGATTTCTTTCACTAGGGCTACCTTAAAGACAGATTGTATGCAGGGAGACCCAGGACCATCACGGAACTCAAGGGAGCTATCAGGGAGGAGGTCAGAGCCATTAGTCGGTCGGTTTGTAAGGATGTCATGGACAACTTTGTGCTGCGCCTCAAGAAATGCATAGAGCTAAACGGAGGTCATCTCGAACACATGCTCTAGAATAAAGAAGAAAAGTCCAAAGACTCATGTTTTTATATGATGTTTTTAAACACAATAAACTAGTTATCACCAAAGTTTCATTCATTTCTTGCAGAAAATTAGGAAAATAGGCCTATCGAAAGTTGGGGCCCATTTTTGGGGGGGTCACCCTGTATGAGAGAGAGAGAGAGAGAGAGAGAGAGAGAGAGAGAGAGAGAGAAGAGAGAGAGAGAGAGAGAGAGGAGAGAGAGAGACCCTTTCTCATTGGAATTCTCTAAAAGGGAAAGCTATCGGTATGATAGAGGCTTGGCAGTGTCATGGCTGAATGGCTAAATGTAACAGTGATCTCTCATCTACGGATACAATTCCAAGAGCATTGAGCTATTGTCTGAAAACCGGTGTCAACATCAACCATGGCTCACAACTCCAATAGCTGATCACTCGCGTCACTATTGAAAGCAGAACTTCATTGCCGATCCAACTTGTTTCTGATTCCTCTTCGGCCACAGAGAAAGTGGTATCTGCCCACGCAGGAGGCTGCATGAAAGAGGGCACTGTGCGAGACGATCCATGTCGTGTATCATCTTGAAACACCAACATAGACAGCAGAGCATGAACAGGCGGCGTGATCGAGCCATTTGGATATCACGTGGCTGGAGTCAAGTTGTCTTTGCTAATGAGCCAAGATTTAGCCTTCAGCGTGACTCCCGGTGTGGAGGGATCGTGGACATTATGGAAAGGGATCACTCTGGTGGTGGAAGTATGATGGTCTGGACAGGAATTTTAATTGGTGGGTGTACACACCTGCATGTATTTCAGGAAAGTACCCTGATTGCAATGAAGTATGGGGATAAAATTCTGGATCGCGATGCCAAACCATACGCAGGTGAAATTGAAAATAACTTAATGTTGATGAACGTTAACCCTTGTCCACCTAGAGCACGTATAATCTACCGAGATCTTCAAGACCGAACCGGTACCTGCGTGATACGGCATCACACGTTCTCCTGACTGACCTAAATCCTGTTGGGAATGTTTGAGATGTGCCCAAACTATTTTGCCATTTGCTAAATAAAAACTTTAGACGTTTTAGTAGAAACCAATGTAGTGATTAAGTTATGCGAACTCGCCTGGTTGTTCCATTCTGTACCCTGCCTCGCGATGAATAACTTAAGCTGAGACATGCGCACCACGAAGTTAGGTTGGTAATAGACGCTGGAGAAAAGTCTGCGCGTCTCCTCACCAGTTATAGCACGCATGCGCAATGGCGCTCAAAATTACGACACCGCCAGAAAAGGCTGCGCGTCTCCTCACCAGTTATAGCACGCATGCGCAATGGCGCTCAAAATTACGACACCGCCAGAAAAGGCTGCGCGTCTCGTCACCAGTTATAGCACGCATGCGCAATGGCGCTCAAAATTACGACACCGCCAGAAAAGGCTGCGCGTCTCCTCACCAGTTATAGCACGCATGCGCAATGGCGCTCAAAATTACGACACCGCCAGAAAAGGCTGCGCGTCTCCTCACCAGTTATAGCACGCATGCGCAATGGCGCTCAAAATTACGACACCGCCAGAAAAGGCTGCGCGTCTCCTCACCAGTTATAGCACGCATGCGCAATGGCGCTCAAAATTACGACACCGCCGCACGAGAATGTTTCTGCTTTTTCGACACTTTTAAAGGAAGGAAATGCATTATTCCAGCAGAATAAAATGTAAAAAGTCAGATGAATCATACAACCAGAACATATAGCCTTCTATTGTGATGTTGTTATCACTTCAAGCGTTCGTTTTCTTAAAATCAAAGCAGCCGCCTTTCATGGGAATGACTGCTGCACCTAATGCTGGGCATTTTGTTCGGCAAATTAGAAAACAACAACAACAGAGCGCCGCCATTCCGCTGGCGAGTAACTCCACGGCTGACTTTTCCAAAAGTTCAACGGAGTTCGGATCTGGAGATCGAGGTGGGCAAACCGTAGTTTTAGGAGGTCCTCCCGATTCTATTTTTAACAAAAGTATTGTTTTTTTTTTAAATCACTGTCTAGCTTCAGTATAAAACCCATCACCTATGTGAATATCCCATCAACTTGCATTAAGTCACCAGTCGAACAACCCCTGACTTCCGCATTTCCACCACCACCCTGCTTAATCGTAGAGCAAAAAACAACTGCCACACTTCTCCAGCCTTTCCCCGAACGTACTGTCATCATTTACATCCAAATATTTCAAACCTAATTCCATCCGATCACGACACATTCATTCCACCACCGCTCCGAAGTGCAGTCTCGTCCCGTCCCTGCCCAGCAGTCGCTTCCTTCTTCTCTCGTGACGTCGCCACCCTAAGCAATCAAACGACTTTCTAGCTGCAACTCGGGCAAATCGATCCAGGTTATCTTAGCCATCTTTTTTGGGGGGGAGGTAGAGGCCGAGATGCTGACAGTTGCGGAGAAATTCTCGCCAACAGGTAACTAATTAGATACCCGAAAGGAAATTTTGCTTTGGACTCTCGAAACGGCAGCCTACTTTCTTGATCGCTGTTGTTTTTTTATATTTCTTTTTAACCCCTTCCCCACGTCGTCCCTTTAATTTTATGGCTAAGCCGGTTGATCTCATTCTATAAACCCGTTAGATTTCTCCTATATGAAGGGCATGATTGACGCTTGTTTTATACGTAATTTCGTGCCTAAGTGACATTTTAAATCTTCTAACAAACACCAATGATGAGGTATACAGACATTTATACAAAGAAAAGAGAGCACAATACGAGCTGAAAATTATGCAAATTAGCGGTAAGAAACAATACACGATGGGGTTGAAACACAATAACATCGCGCTTTCGGTATACGATCTATCATCCGTTTAAAAATAACTTTCTAGGACCGTAATTATGCAACAACAACAACGAAAAAGAAGGTCGAAGTAAGATCGACATCAAAATTAATGACTTATACCAGAGGGCTCCACAAAGTAAGGGGGCAATTAAAAAAGCAAACAAACAACAAATTACCAAGTGTTTCCACTTCTCCGCATAGTCCCTCCTCTAAGTTACTATTGAAGGGCACAAGTAGATAATCAGACCCTGGTCTTTAAAACATGTTGAGACACTTAATTTATGCATTGTTACATTTTGGTTAAAGAACTTAACTTCGAATAAACGAGAAAAACCCCAAATTAAAAATACAGCAACATTTACTGCCCTTTTCTGTTTGCAAACACATGCAAAATAGCGTCCCCTTTCCCTTATAGACACAGACAGCGGAAATTGATTATCCATTAGTAATCCTTTTGAGAATTATTGGCAAATAACCATTTCGCCTAGCGCCATCAACAGGGTTGGGGGGGGGCATTACATATTTAGTATATTACCTCTGAGTTAAAAAAACCAACTTCCTGACTAATTAAACTGTAGAACGGCTTTTGACAGTCGATCTCGAGCGTAACGTCAATCACCTCTCCACGGTAACGTCGACAACTTAGGTCGGCTCAGTCAACCGAATTCTTTAATTTACCGAAATTCAAAGATGTGCAGTTATTTTTTTCTTTGAATAAAATATAATGGTGTTATAATTTGTTTTAAAAACTGTGATTTAGTCAAAAACGAAAGCTAAAATAAATACCGGTACCAGAGCAGCAGAAACAACAACAACAATATAAAATAATAATTTTAAGGTTTTGTAAATTTTCTAACGTATCCAATCTTAAGCACACTTACAGCGCGCACATAGGTGCGTGCGAATTGTGATACCTAAAGGAGAACTATTAAAGACAATGCGGAAGTTTTAATTCTCAAGACTTCCTAAGATGATTATGGGAGGACTCGAAATTCAGTAGACAGATGAATTAGTAACATTTCTGAATAGATAGGTAGACCTCGGAGAATTCTAGCAGCTCTTTGGTGGTAGGTGATTTTGTTTGTGTTTCTTACGCCTCAGCAGGTTAACCCTCCCGTTTTTGGTCATTCGTTTCGTGCGAACAGTTTCCTCTCTTGTTCCTGATGGTGGAGCAGCCGTCGTTCTCATGAACACACACGGAGACTAGATAAGACAAGAACGAATTAGATCAGTTAGCAGGCGTGAAACGCGGATAGACACAGCTATTCTAGCATGCTTTCTCTCTAGGGGGGGGGGGTAGTTGAAGGTCGGAACTTCTTCAGCCCGTATGGATTCCAACTACTCTACACATCCGTTCAAAAAACAGCGACTCTTGTCTATCGCTCACTTCTCACAACGAAGTCATTTAAGTGGCGGGTTTAAGGAAGCCACCGTCTCTTATCCCTCATAAAGCAAGTAAACGAAGTAAATAAATCCAATTTTAATTTTATTTCTTAAAAATACAGGCACAAAAATGATCACACAAGAATAAAAAATATGCAACCTGATCGTGTCCGTATTTCTGGAAACACAGAGTATCAAAACGGAACATTTTATTCGAAAAAATAGAATAGTACGTAATTATTAAAAAAAGGGAAAAAAAAAGAGCATTTCTCTGTCGGCAATGTAGTGACACCAAACAAATAATCAAATGTTCCAACTATAAAACAAATTTTCAATGTAAAGTGAATGATTTTTTTTTCTTCAAATATGGTGTTGTTCAAATTTGCCAAGTCACTTTACACGGGTCACTTCCGGTATGAGAAATACAGATTGCAATTCATTACTGAAAAATTGTATTTACTCTTTTTTTAATTTAAAAAGTTTGTAATTAAAAAAGAAAAAAAAAAACAAAACAAACAAACTATCGTTTTATTTGTAACAGTTTTCCTATAGGTGAAGCTATTCGGTTTGCTACACCGGAAGTGGCTATTTAACGGAAGTATCATTCCTGTCCTCGATTTCCTATTCCGTCCGACAAGTTTCTGTGCGCAAACATCGGTCAGCGTTAAGGTATCACAGAATGTAAAAAAAAAAAAAAAAAAGGGTCTGCCAGAGATCCTGGTTCAACAAGCGGAAATAAGGACAGTGACATTTTTTTTACAAACAGTCACGTGATGTTGAAATGTCGACAAAAGATACAAAAATGGCGCATGAAAAAAAAAAAAAAAAATGTCTGCCAGTGGCCCGCAAACAACTTGTGTTGTGGTCTGTGTATCCAAATCAAGCAAACAGAACCACACACGGTCTGAGGAGTGCAGCTTAAAAAAAAAAAAATATATATATATACATATGTATAATATATACATACATATGTATATATAAAAAACAAAATGTTGCTGCTGCCTCCATATTTCCTTTCTTCTTCTTGTGCTAATGGCGACAATTCCTGTTCTATGAGAGGTCTAGACAGCGATTATCACAAGCGCTGCTACAGCCCAGATACCGCGCGAGTCGGCTGGAGCAGGAAGGCAGTCAGTCTTCGGCTGAACAGCTCTGATTACGTTAGAGGAGCCTATCAGAACTTTTCGGGGCGCTTTAAAGAAACCTATTTACACATTCGCAGAAGAAATCGGTGGTCGACCTGTCTCCCACCCAAGGTTATCTGAAGTGCACAAAGATAAGACACGGCGTGTTGAAGAGAGAAAGATGTTGTTTTTGTTTACAACCCCCCCAAATAAATCTTTGAATATGGAAAATCAGAAAAGACTTCCGTAAACGTGGTTCCGCACCGATTTTACCCAACCTGTTCCGTAAAAGGACACTGTTCACTCATTTTCCGTAAACGCAACATTCTACCCCGATGTTACTCGGTCCCTTCCGAAAACAGTAACATTCTACCCCGATGTTACTCGGTCCCTTCCGTAAACGGCAACATTCTACCCAGATGTTACTTGGGCCCCTTCCGAAAACGGCAACATTCTACCCAGATGTTACTCGGTCCCTTCCGTAAACGGCAAAATTCTACCCCGATATTACTCGGTCCCTTCCGTAAACGGCAAAATTCTACCCCGATATTACTCGGTCCCTTCCGTAAACGGCAACATTCTACCCAGATGTTACTCGGTCCCTTCCGTAAACGGCAACATTCTACCCAGATGTTACTCGGTCCCTTCCGTAAACGGTAACATTATACCCCGATATTACTCGGTCCCTTCCGAAAACGGTAACATTCTACCCCGATATTACTCGGTCCCTTCCGTAAACGGTAACATTCTACCCCGATATTACTCGGTCCCTTCCGTAAACGGCAACATTCTACCCAGATGTTACTCGGTCCCTTCCGTAAACGGTAAGATTCTACCCCGATAATACTCGGTCCCTTCCGTAAACGCAACATTCTACCCAGATGTTACTCGCCCCCTTCCGTAAACGGCAACATTCTACCCAGATGTTACTCGGCCCCTTCCGTAAACGGCAACATTCTACCCCGATAATACTCGGTCCCTTCCGTACACGTAACATTCTACCCCGATATTACTCGGTCCCTTCCGTAAACGGTAACATTATACCCCGATATTACTCGGTCCCTTCCGTAAACGGCAACATTCTACCCCGATAATACTCGGTCCCTTCCGTAAACGCAACATTCTACCCAGATGTTACTCGGCCCCCTTCCTTAAACAGGCGTTGTTTCCGCACCATTTCCACCCCCAAACCGTCCACCGCGGTGAACGCGTTCGATTAACCCGACACAGGTCCATAAACATCACGTGGCTCTTCTGAGGAAGAACGAGAAATCGTTATAGCGACAAGGGAGATCAGGATGAACTGGAAGTTGTAAGCGTACAAGAATTACAGCCAAAGCATTTTAAAACCTGCATTGTACGACTTAAGAAAGGAAAACTTAAACTTTGTAGATTCTAATTTAAAAAAAGGGATAACCTATCCGGACATGAACCTTGACAGACTTAGTACTGCGTATGCGCAGTCATTAGGCCGCACCTCTCTCTCTATATATACGTACTTTTTTCGTCACGTGATGAAAACCGTAACATAGAAATTAATAACACCGTACGTTTTGCAGGTAAAAATAAATCCAGAAAGTACAGCTTGGAATATTTACAAAACTTCTCTGTAACTAAACACACACACACCCCGACCAAACTTTGCTAGTATCTAGCCGTGGATATCCCTGAGTCGCTGTAATAATACTGTCTCGTGTTTAATAAATGAGCTTCTTTGGTCCGATCGGACGGACCCCAGAGACGAGCGCGCGCGCGAACGGGAACAAACAACAACAACAACAACAACAAAAAATCCCTTTTGTCTATTAGAAATGATTCTCCGTCGCGTGCTTTATTTCAGTATTTCCGCAAGAAAACGAAATTAGTGGGTTTTAAAAAGTGACAGATCTGTGCTGCGAATAAAATGTATAAGTCGCACTGAAGAAAAAATTAAGGCAAAAATAATAAAATAATGCAAATGATTAAAGCCCAGCGCAGGAATCCAAATACCGATTATCAAATAGAAAACTCTTATTATACTGTTTTTAAAGTTGTTGTTGTTTTTTTACTTATATTTTAGAATGAAAACAGTAACTGAACAAGGTCAGTCGGCGAGGTCAAAGCCAAACGGAATGGAAACAGAATCCAGTTGATATTACTGGATTTCCTCCTCTTCATGAACGTTCATGGCACAAGATGTGGAAATGAACAGCAGCATAACTTTTAATTTATCCCCCCCTCCTACAATTCTTTGCAAAAAAAAAACAAAAATAAATGAAACAAACAAAACATCTTAAGAATTCCTGTCAACAAATTTAATTTATTTTAAGAAAGTTAGGATTTTCCGTTCAAAATAAATGTCTGTTCAATTAATTTCCGGATCGAGGCTCCGACGCACCCACAATTCTCAGCGGTCCGCCGTGTGTAGGCTGACGGGTGAAATAAGGCGTTATCAATTACGAGAAATGTCCTGTTGCTTTCGCTGCCGCACAGATGTAGTAGCGGGTGAGCGAAAAGTTATCAGACTTCACCAATCATCCACAAAAACAAAAATTCATCCGGGGACTTTCTTTACACAAGAAAGGAATAGCAAAAGTACCATATAGATCACGAGTCAATCTAAATTGTTGATGAAAGAGTGATAAATCACAATGGCGAAAAATGGCTGGATATAAAAAATGATTTATTAACCTTTTTATAAAAAAAAACAAAAACAAATAATAATATGAAAAAAATTAAGTTCATACGTTCAGAATAAAGACGTTAGGCAATAATGTTTGGTAATATTTGAGAACAAAAAATGATTTTCAAGAATGCAAGAAGCAGTTATGGAGGAACCTGTCTGTGTGTGTGTGGGAAGGAGAGAGAGAGATAGGGGGGATGTTAAGTAGATGTTCTGCCCTCCACCCCCATCCTAGTCTTTCTTTATTAAGGTACCAGATTCTGAATTCTAAATACACGGCCTATTATTTACTGATGACGCCTGAATACAAAGGGCGAAGACAGGGATCTTAGCACGTTCTCGTCGTAACGAGCTCTTGATGATAAATCGTAACAGCATCTAACGTTTTACTTTCGCTTTTTTAAAAAACTTTTGTCAAGAATATCACTGACGGGATAAACAACATCGCTTATTGCATTGGACTGTGCGAAGTGTAAGAAAACAAACGACCCATGGGCCAATACCTAAGAAACGAATTAGAAACGACAAACATATTTAAGTATTTTACAAATCTTTGAAGAAAACAGAATTATAGATAAAAGAAACTCCAAAAGCAACTGTGAATAATAAAGAGAAAAGAAACGAAACAAGCAAACAGGAAAAAAAAAATAATAATAAATTTTTAAAGCCTAATATGATTGCATTTATCTATCTTATTATCCTTTGTTTCACTTCATTCCATTGTGGTCTATTTTTTAAAATCGGAAATTTGCGCATCGTAAATTTAAAAGAAACGTGGTAGCAGCCGCAGAAACTTTTTGTGCTGGGTGTTAAAGCAAACACGCCAGACTTAGCGAAGTTAAGGCACGGATTAAATCTGTTTAATTTACAGAGAGAGAGACCGCCACATCACGATCATCAGAGGGTTAAAAAAAAAAAGAAAAAAGAAGCCAACGCGGTACCCTCATCTTTAGCATCCTGACTATAAAAGGTTTCGTTTTTTTTTTTATTATCTTAGACGTAAAACAACCGGAAAAATTAAACAAAACGTCCAACTTTCTTTACTCTTGTTGCTTTCCTCTCAGCCTGCCAGCTAACAACTAGGTGTAATACAGTCCATTATATACCACACCACACAAGGGGTTTGGGCTGGTGGTCCCTTCAGCAGAGTACGATCACTTCTCTCCCCCCCCCCTGTCAAACATCTTTCTAAACTTTAAATTTATTATTATTATTATTATTTTACAGAAGAAGTAGAATTAATTCCTGATCTATAGATATCCATTTTACCTGCAAAATTTACCGTATGCTAAAGGTGTACAGGTGTCGCTTTCCGAAATTTTAATAAACTACAGCCACGTGTCTTGTTATTCCCAGACTTCGCGGTCTACATTCTTTCTCCCTACAGTTTTTTTTTTTTTTTTTTTAACGAGACCCATGGATCAAAATGATTTTAAACAAACAAAGACCTAATAAGTCAAAATAGCTTCGCCCAGGTGAATTTAGCAACACGACTCGTCCTAGCGTAAGAAAGAAAAATGGCTGTTACATAGAAACTCCCCGGCTGCTAGCAATCGGCCATCGTTTTATGTTTTAGCAAAGGGGAATTACTCTGACCGATAACTTTTCACTGTCAGGGTTGAGTTTGGGACATAACCCGACAAACAGTCTCGACATTTTTTTTTCCCTTTAATGTGAAGAGAAAGAAAGGTGAGAGGGAGGCTCACCGTATCCGAGGAAAGCATCCCGGGGGGAGGGGGGTCCAAGTGACTTAATTCAGTTATCTTTAGGGATGGATGGCACTAGGGAAACGTGTCACGGTATTTACACTGCAGTTTATTCCTACAGGGATAATAAAATAATAATAATAATAATAATAATAATAATAATAATAATAATATAATAATGTTTCTGGGGAGATAATCTATACAAATCGCAAATTTAACTTTGATAAACAAAGAAGATAACCATCATAATAGGGGTACACAGAAGAAAGGAACAGAGGTTTGTTTGACCGTGTAGTAAGTAGTAGTCCATGTTGTTGGGCCACACCGCACACTAAAAAAAAAAAAAAAAATATATATATATATATATTTGGAACTTTGGTCTCTCTTTTAAGAAAAAAGAAAACATTGTAAAAAAAAAAATGGCAAAGATTAAAATGAAAAACTGATTTCCATGTACCAATCTAATCTAGCTGTACACAAACAACAATTTTTCCGCATTGAATGGCAATCAAGCGTAAGGGGCAGGGATGGAGAGGGGGGGGGACAAAAAAAAACAAAAACAAAAAACAAAAAAAAAACAAAACAAAAAAACAAAACAAAAAAAAAAAACAAAACAAAACAACAAAAAAAAAAAAAAACAAAAAAAAAAAAGAAAAGAAGATGGAACCGTTTGGCGCCATATTGTAAGTGAGCGGCAAGTCTGTGCCGGAAGCAGACGACCGCTTGAGATCAACGGAAAAAAAAAAAAAAAAACAAAAACCCTTTGGTAATCGTCCTCGCCTGAGGAGTGAATATTTAAAAAAAAAAACAAAGTGACTCTGGATGACTGACCAGGGAAACAGATGTGGATAAAAAAAAAGGGGCTGTTTGTTTCTACAGGATGGAGTCCTCCTCCTCCTCCTCCTCCTCCAGTACCCGGTCTAACAGAACTGCGTATTTACATCGTGAAACAACAGTCAAAGAAAAAAAAAAAAAAAAATTAATAATAATTACAATTAATAATAATAATTAATTTTAAAAAAAAAAAACAAAAAACAAACGAACGAACGAACGAAACGAACGGGGATAATCAAGGATAATCCCATTTAAATCTAATAAATCGCGACTGACGGAGTGCGATGTTCTCCTTACTGGAGTATTGCAGAAGTCCAGTTATTATGTGAAGTCACACACTGTGCGTGGCGCTTACATATTCTCTCTCTCTCTCTATGCAGTTTTTTTTTTGTTCATAGCCTAGCAAAACATTAAAAAAGAAGTTCGTTTTTTTTTTTTAAAGTCATTTTTTAAAAATTAATTCAGTTCATTTGTTTGTTGTTTTTTTTTTCCCCCATCTTAATGATGGGGAAATCTTTCATACTTGATGATTAAAAATTAGAGAATTTAGATCATTCTTGTAGCAGTCTTCCAAATAATGAAGCTGAAGAAAAAATTGATCATCATGATGTGTATTACAGGTTAAAACAATGATACATTTTTTTTCAAATATATATAATGGATCACATGATGATACAGACAAACAATCACAGGTGAAGGTATACAAAAGTGATTGCTTTCATCACTGCAACATCTAGAAAGATGTACAGTTTAAAAAAAAAAACAAAAAAAAATCAAAAAAACAATTTTTTTTCTTTTAAATTGCACTTGTCTTTTGTCAATGACTAGTTTCCATGACAACGTTATTGTCAGCAGTCACAATGCAAGCCCAGGTAGATCTCTTTAATGAGGAAAGGGGCAAAGAAAAGTTTGGCCCCCTTGAAATAATCTACAGAAGAACATCAGCATGACCAGAAAATGAGAGGCTGAATGAAAAGTGTAAGGGATTAACCCATTAACCCAAAGCAGATTGGATTAGGTAACATTATTCTGAATGTTTGTGTAAAAAGTAGCCAGTGGTGGGAGGTGATGAGGAAGCAGGGCATTTGTAAACAGATGAGGGCTAAAGTTGGAAACTTTGGCCAGAGTTCAAATGACTGGTTTAAGTGATAACAACATGGTGAAATGTTTTTCTGTCAATCACCTGTTTCATAAATCTGGTAGAACTGCTTCTTCCTGACTTTATTTAACAAACCCTAAATCATGCATTGCTTTACTCCAACATCTTCCAGAATAGAATCATAACTAAACTTTAATATAATGAAAATTTCAATGTAAAATCTACTGGATTTTGAGCACAGTATTACAACAAGATGACCATAGTTCCAATGTCCATGACCTAAGTTCTTGCCATTTCACTTAATGCTTGACAAAATATCTTTAAAAACAGATATTGCTGAAGAGAGCAAAAGTTTTTATTACCAACCATGTGATCAATGTATCTGTTTTTGGATTTAAGATGATGCTTCTCTAAAGGTCTTATAGATGAATATGTAAATTAGCATAATTTTATCATGTCGTGAAAATGCAAACCTGATTGAACTAATAATAATAATAATAATAATAATAGTAATAAAATATTTGAATGACAGTGATATATAGTTGATTTTTCTGCAAGATAAATAAATCTGTCCTTTTATTTATAGCACAAACATTTTTCAACTAGTGAATACAAAAAAAAAAACTATTTCATTTGCAAATTGTTGCTCACCTGATTTTGAAAAACTATCCAAATTATGATCAAGATTTACAAAAAAACAACAGTTTAGTGCTAAACAGATGGGAAATTACTGTATGATGACAAGTGGCAACACATACTATTGTTTAAACACACTAGTTTAGTTATTATCTGTTGTTTTTTTTTTAAAAAAAAAAATTCCCTCCAACCACAGGTAAACAGAAGCAAACTATAGTTTCCATTCCTCTGATGATCGACTCTCAGCTGATTGTCAAAGCAAACCCGTGCATAAGGTGTTGTTTCTATCACAGTGTTGCACCTTATGACGCCACCACTTCTTCAGGTTATCCTGATTGAATTATGCATGTTCTAGGCCCCCCCTTTTCCTCTTTAATGATTCACACAGCAGCTTAGATACTCAAAATTTACTAAAAGAAAACCAAAAAAGAAATTATCATCTTAAATATAAATCAAATGGAGACAATATGGAACTTAAGTTTAATTCATTGTTGTTATTCTGTGGGGTTTTTTTTTCCTTCTATCACTTTATTTTTAAAGTGTTGCAAATAATGCTAATTATGAGGAACTGGAAATTTTGTGGATAACCAAGGATACAGCATAGAAACACTAAAAGGCGTAATTATAGTGCTAAGCCAACTTGCCACGGTTGTTGTAATAATTTTTAGTGATACTTCTTTTGGCAATGTACATAGATACTTCATTTCTAATCAGCGAACTTGTTAACTTATGGTCTTCTGTTTATTCTGAACTAATAGCATGGTGGATTTTCTTCTTTGGTTGCTGGTGATTGAAGAATGGTAAGCTATACCACGATTACCTCCCTTTACTATGACAAAAAAATAAAAAAATCAATCAATGATAATTACAAAATTATACAATAATAAAACCAATCACAGAGCAAAGAGGGGAATTTTGAGATCTTTAACATTTGGATATTTTGTTGTTTTTTTTTTTTTTATAAATACAAAAGTAAATATCAAAAACACAATGCCCCACCATCACCCCATAATATTTTCATGTTATAGTTTTTATTTTTTTTTTCAATTCCCACAGCCATTTTCTAACTTACAAATAAAAGAAATTAATGGAAATCAAATAATAAAATATTCAACATCAAAAAAAAAAAAAAGCCAACCTTCTTAATTTATTTCATGTAGCCAAAAACATGTTGACTTAGCAAATCAGATGAACAGGTGTATGTATGATAATCAGGCGCTGAATTTTTAATCTAGTATAACATGGAACATTCTCTCTAACCTGGAAGATTGCACTAAGCTTCTGAAGAATATCTTTTGGAAGCCAGCAAGCAAGATGTGCATTTACTCAACCCTTATTTAAATTTAAATTTTAAAAATTAATAAAAAGTCGAAATGCGTAATTTGTTTATGCAGATACCAAAAAGAAAAAAAAAAAAAATTGCCAAATTCAATAATTGTTCACACCTTTTATGCTATTTCATAACCTAAATAATTGCAGGATTCCCACTATTTTCATTTGCGCAGGAACTAATGTCAATAACGAAATACTGAAGCCAAATAAATAAACAAAACAGTCTTAATCCACAGGAAAGTGTTTTCAGTTACTGACTGGTTACAAAAGAATTAGACATTTTATTATAAATACTATGTACCTATATATATCATAGCCCGGCAACATTAACCACAGTAAGTATACAAAAGTAAGCGAAGATCTTGTATTATTGCTGTTATATATTAACAAAATCAATGCAAAATTATCGTAGCAGTAGTATTTGACTCAATTTTCTGCCCACGTTAGTACTTTATCACACAAGAGTACACCTGGCAACAAGAGAATAACACCTGAAAAATATTTGTTAGTTGAAATCAAATTATAATACTTCAAAGGTGAATATTATACAATGCAGAAAAAGAAAACTATGCTTTGAAAAAAGCAAATGCAAAATTGTACACTACATCAGACAACTTATATTTCATGATATAGCCTGTCAACACTTCTAAAGGCATGTTGCTTTAAGCATATATGCAGAAAAATATTTTAAATTTGGCATAGCATATGCAGGTAAATGATTTAGTATAAAGCTATCCCTAGTAATGTATTCGTGTGGTGGGTATCTCTGAAATATTTGGCTATTAAAATTAATTGTGAAGTCTGCTATACATTTGGCTGTTATATCTATACTGTTGATTTATAAATTTCTGTTTTTTTAAAATTTCTTTTTAATGTTATGATCGCATTTGGAAGTTGTTCAGTTTAATTTCAACAGGATTAATAGACTACACAGAAAAAAAACAAGTGAACACCCTGAATCTCCCCATGAATTCCATAAGCTGAACAGAAAAAATGTTTTGGCCGATTATTTTGTTTAGATGTCTGTCCCAAAACCTCATTGATATGCAGCTTGGTGACAGCATGCAGAAAGTAAGTTACTAATTTACCATTTCAATCAGAATTACTCTAAATAATTAAAAAAAAAAAAAAAAAATTCTGGAAATTATACAAATGAGACGTCAAGCTGCACTAAGTCAATGTGTACTTGGGGAGTTAGTAGAAAAAATTCAAAACTAATAGAATTTTATCAGTTTACTTGTGCAGTCTTCAAATGTTAGTTCCCAAATTCTTTTTTAACCTCTGGCATCAGGACCAACTGCTGGTGAAGTCAGCAAATCTTGGAGCTGCTAAAATGGCGAGTGACTTTGCTGTAAAGGACTCTATCCATCTGTTATCCAAGGAAATGTTAGTTAGTTAGTAATGGTCTCTACCCAGTTAAAGTACTGGAAAGAAACAATAATTAACAAAAGCAAATGTGTGTGCCTCTGTGTGTGTGTGTGGTGTGTGTGAAAGAAGAAGCAAAACAAATATTTCCAAGTAAATTCTAAACAAAACAAAATAACTTGGCTTTCTTCAACAAACAAAAAAAAAAAAAAAACCAGGTTTCTGTACAAAATTCAGGTTAAGACAAAAAAAGAGGAAACGTATCCCTGGGTGATACATTTACAAGGTGAGATTTCAAGGGAGAGGGAGAAAAAAAAACAATAACAACAACAACAAACAGAATCTGTTGGAGATTTCTGCAAAACCGTTGGTTGTTGGTCACTCTTTCTTTCTTTGTTAGGTAATGAGACACGAAGAAGAAGAGGTGAATGGGTTAAACACGTGACTTGTTGCAGTCTTCGCCATTCTGGCCTTTCCTTTGCATGAATGCTGCCCCCACTTTCCAGGAGGTGCTGCAGTTCCATGCCGACCGTCACAGCCTTAGAATGACCTTTTGTTATCCATCAACAAACTATGTACACAACTGAAATAATGACACCTGATCTGAAAAAAATGATGGATGGGGCATATCAGCGTCATTTCCAAAAAAAAAAAGACAAACAAACAAGTAGTCAGTTTTTGTTTCCTTTTTTTTCAAATTTTTTTCCCCCATTTCATTTCCTTTAGAAAAAATTGAGATCAACAAACTGTTGAGCGAGTTTCTCAGTTTGCTATTTAGTAGTTTTACAGCACAATCTGACAGCCTTCAGGTCAGTCCCAGCTACAGGTGCTTGTGTGTTGACATAGGTAAGATATGAGCGGCACCTCCCACTGGGTCTGCTGCAACCTATGGAGGCTGGTCCGACGAATCCTCCTGCGGAAGAGTTGCTGGTAAACTCGATCCAAAAATGAACTCCATCAAAAAGGATAGGGAGCGCCTCATGGGATCTCTCGGAAATGAAAAGGCACCTCTAATCTGAAAAATAGCATGTGTTTATACATAGAAAAAAGTCTCCAGTTTGGCTAAATGGCGGAAAAAAATGGGGGGGGGAATGAGATCTGTAAGAAGGACAGTAAGCAAGTAAATAAACAGATGTAAGCAAGGAAATATTTAGATGGATAAATTTTAGAAGCATATTCAGAAGAAAAGAGAAACAATCGCATACTTTCGTTAATTAGTATTTTTCTTTTCTTTTAAAATATAGAATAAAAACAAATGTTGAAAGCAAGTAGGTTTTCAAATGACTAAGTACCCACAGCCCTCACTACTTGGCAGAGTGGCTCTTATAACAAAAATAAATAGCCTTTTTTTGTGTCTGGTGTCAAATACTGCGGACAAATCTACTGGGGCCACCTGCTGACAGAATGGTGAACCATCTCTGTTGGTTTAGCAGTGTTGTTGTTGTCACTTGCAAAAGAATTTAAAATTGGGAGTGCAAAAAATTGCTGTATCTCACACAGGTATGTTTCAGCACATTCACTGTGCTTCCTTCATGGGAAGAGGGGAAATTTTCAGGTGAATGAAAAGACAGGTGTTCTAGTGTGCTCGTCATGCATGGTGGATTGGTTAAGAGCAACAGCCGTAATTACATTGGTATGTCTGTCTGTGCCATTTTTTGGAGTAAAGGGGTTGAGAAAATCGCTTGAAGATGCTCCCTTAATTGCTTCGTGGGATGTTCACTTGGCTTGCCAAAAGATTTGTCCAACACCTGGTATGCACTAGATCATTCATATATCATCTGAAACTGACCATCTTTGAATGCAGTCCCCCATTAGACAACAAGGTTTTCACTATTATTCTACCTGGTACAATGCATCATTAAGTCACTACTAAGATAATGGGAAACGCCGGAATTAACCCCCTCATTTCCAACAAAAGCTAGGACTTTAGAATTTTCTCTCTCTAAATATAGAAACTTGTGCTGAAACAGACCGTGATGACTAATGGCTGGGGAAGCAAAGAATTAAAGAGATCAACACTTTATTTTGATTCATCCACAGAAAATATTGCTATCCTAAACACTAGTCGTTTCTTGTTCCACTTAAGTAGATAGAATGGAAAGCACACAAAACAAGATTAGATGGTTTTCAATCTTTTCTTGATTACCTAAAACAACAGCAGGACTTCACACGTAACAGACTAGTTTGAGGCAGTAGTTTATTTGCATTGTAAGTGTCACAGAATTCAAAAGTGACGCACACAATTGCTGCACTACCCATCCCACTTCCGCCAAGACACAGCTCATGTGGCCAGGATGTGAAAACTGATACGAAACGTCTCACCCTCTCCAAGTAGACAAAGTCGGAACAAGCAAGCCGTTGGGAAAAAAAAGGAACTATTTGACTTTATAATTAAAAAACAAAAAAAAAAAATGGTTATTTGAGCTTCATCTGGAAAAAAATTTTAAGAAAAAAAGAAAAAATGAGAGAAATAATGGCAAACAAATTCAACTGACTTTTTTATTTTTTAAAAACCTAATGATGTGCACGAGGCATTATTCATTTGAAAAAGATATCAAAGCAAACAAATGCATTCAGAAAAATCACCACCCAAGAGGAAAAAGGATGAAAAAGGGCTACGCTGTGAAAAATAAAAACAAATCTGCAAGAGGAAATGCCTTGGGTCAAAGAAGATAAGTTCCAAGGGACGCTTTTTAATATTCCCTTAGCTTGTATGGCTTTTCCAATTCTGCCAAGTTGGAAAAAAAAATTGATTCATTGCATTAAATGATTTGAAGAAATTTTCTATGCACACCTGCTTAGGATTTCTCAGATCTCGGTGACCTGGCCTTACAAAATTTAACAGGTCTGTTCATATAAAAATTAATAATTATAATTTATCATAACCATAAATCAGGGACCTCATTTGTATTTCTGAGCTTTGCTACAGAGAAGGGATGACAGTGATGCCATACAGATCACCTCTTGCACAATGATATAATTATGATGTACACGTTGTTTATGGTTTTGTTGATAGGAGAGTTATGGAACTGCCCATATACATTTGAAAATTACTGAAAGTTTTACTGTAATTCTTTTAGAATAAATTATGTAGGTAAACTAATGGAGATGTTCAAATAAAGCTTGGTCAGATACAAAATATGGCTATTCTGTTTTTCAGTGGGTTTTATTTGAATCTTACCATTACAAAAAAAAAGGTGTTTGATCATGAATTAAGTCTGTTTATTACTACATTATAGGTTTCCTTTTAATGTTTTTTTCTATGAAAGCAGTAATTTTTTTTAAAAAATGGGCTGAGCAGAGGCAGCAGATTCAAAAGGTCTGTAAGGTAATGCTAGGCAAATCTGAATGATTACAAATGGATCAGTAGTTTTCTATATAAGCTCACGTAAAGAAAACCAATTCAGGTGGCAGATACTGTAGCTGCTGCTACCAGGAACTTTGTTTGGCATCTAATCAATCTGCTTAGTGCCACTGACTTGTAGTCTCTAGTTACACCTCCAGCTGTTGACAATGCCTAATGACCAGGTAAAGACTGACAAGAATAAGAATTTTGAACTGTGCTCACCCACTTGTCAATAGAGAACAGGAGCTGTAAAGTACCAAGCTGTTTTTCAAATCAATAAACTGTCAAAATCTGATTTGTAATTCATATTGTTTGGAAAAAAAAAAATAGACAGACACTGACCGTAAATTAAAAATCTAATACTGAGTACTGAAAAGCCACTCTTTTAAAAAAACAAAACCAAAAAAAGGATATAACCAATTCATAGAATAGAAAGCCAAAAGTTAAAGTCAGCACCGATCAGAGAGATATGGCTGTAATCAGATGATCCAAAACTGGATCAAATAAGAAAAGAATAAAAAACCACAGAAGAGGAAAGCAGAGACTATATTAACAGTTAATCAAATTGCATTTAAAGAAACACCGACATTCAGTACTGAAATCAGTAATCAAATGTATATAATAAATAATTAAATGTTTTCTTAGCAATATCTTTAGGACAGTGCCATCTTGTGTCATTTAGTTCTTTCGAGGTGAAATTAAGAATGTAGCAAAGGCCCACACAGCAGCAGCACAATTAAGAGAGACAGCCAATCATCACCATGCTGAATAATGATTGCACACACAGCTGTTTGTGGTATTCTTGACAAAAGAGCTACAGCAATGCCCATACATCTTTGAAAAGTTAATTTACTGGAATTTTCTCGATATTAATGGCATAAGCGAGTTATTTTTAGGAAAAAAAAAAAAACGTTCAGTTATGGTGTTAGCTATTGTTCTGTTTATTAGCAGTCATCAATAGGCCTTTAAGTGAAATGACCAGTAGCAGTTTGATGACTATTCATTCACTCACTCATTCATTTGAAAATTGGGTCAATACGACATCTATCACAAACTTTTCAAACAAACGACAATCAAAATTTCAAGATAAAGAGTTATCAATAATAATAAATAATAATATTTTCCCTAATATTGCTTTTCCAATCCGGCTTTAAAATCTGCAGAAAAGAAGAGAAGGAAAAAGCTAGTTTTATTTCGAATGTAAGCTGTACATAAACTTAACCACCTCATGTCATTTTAATAAACAAGATAAAAGTCTGTGTGTGATTGTCAAAAAAAAAAAAAATAGTTTGCCCATTAACTAACTTTCCTGTCTTTAAATCAAAAGCAATGGGTCTTCATGGTGTTTTGAATAGATTTCTAACACTAAGAACTTGTGTATATACTCAGCTATCTAAACAGGCAGCCTACAACTTGTACATGACATTTAATCAGAGACAATCCACCTCATAGCATAAATAGTTTCGGTTAAAAAAAAATGTATTGGCATGACATCTTTTAGTCACATGACTGCTAGTTCATTAACTTTCACAGCAATGATAAAATAATTGATAGTGAAAGGTGAAAGTGTATTTTTTTATCAACAGATTTGTGCCCTTGACAATAAAAATACCTGTCGATATTGGGGATTAGCTGACAGTAAAGTGGGAGCTTCATCAGTTGCCGGGCAGTGGATGCAGAGTTTAAACTAGGAAAATCAACACGGTTATATGAGTGCTATGCAAGAAAATTGATTTCCATTGCATATTATTGTTAAGGAAAATTCCATCTAGAATTAACAAAAATATTTACCGAAACATTTTAAGGTGTATTTACAAATGCTTCAACTGCAGCTTGTTGATGGAAGTTAGAGCATCATTTAGCTGAACAGTGCCATTTAATACAACATGGTGCAAGTGTTAATCTTCATCAAAGTAATTTTAGTCTGAAATGCATTTACAATTGGCGATAATTAGAACAGTGTGTGTGTGTGTGTAGTACTGAGTAGTTACATTAAATCAACTAAGAATGAAAGTAGCAGAAGTTCTAGTTTCCCTATATAAACCACCCTGTTTTGGAACATGTGATGAAAAGATTGAATCCTTACTATAAAAGAAATATTACTTATTTAAAGGAGGTTAAATGAATCGGATAATCCAGGGTATGGGTAATTAGTTCAGATTAAACACTTGGTTCACTTGGTGTGTACTTCCTTCATATTAAGAAAGACCCAAATAAGGTGCGTGAAATTTTTCCAGGGCAGAAGGTGCCTTTAAGAAGATTTATGTAAAAATTCCACTCCACTGCAGTTTATAGTCTTCATAAAAAAATGTCAGACTAAATTAGGAACAAAGACAACATCAAGCTGCCTTTACCTTTAGCTGGCAATTCAAACAACAGATTGAAGGTTAATAATTTTTTTTTTTAAATTTAAAATTCACATCTTTTATTATAAAATGGAGATTGCATAAAATGATTCATCTATTTAAAAAATAAAAAAAAAAACCCATTAAACAGCAACTGTATCTTTCAAAATCTGGCTAATATTTTCTAACAGGGTCTGACTTTTTAATCTCATTAGTGTTATCTGATTCCTAGCAGCTTTCATTTTCAATTTAACTTGCAATTGCCCATAGCCCAAATTACCAGCCCTAAATCACAAACTTTAAGAACTGCATTAAATTTAAGAAAACTTAAACTTCTCAATGTGGAATCACAGAAAGTATTGTTGAATTTATGTATTTTTTCCCCAATTTTAAGTAATTAAAAGCCCAGTTCTTTTGAAGTCCGTAGTTGTTTGTTTTTTTAAATAGAGAAACTGTATGTGTGATAGAGAAGATGACCAGGTTACCTCAAACAGATTTGCATTTAGCTTACATAAGACAAAAAAAAGGGGCAGACGACTGAGTATGAAACTTAAAAAATAAACTCAAAATAGTTGACTCTATTGACATTGTGTTCATCATCAGAATTCCTACTATAGATAATCTGATTGGGTGGCACAAGCATGTACCCGCTGATCAATGCTTCTGGTGTTCATTTCAAGAAGAATTATGTCATCAATATAATATCCAATTTGTGACCACTCCGCACACCTGGTCTCTGACAAAGGCATATCAGAATTTGTTTGTTTGTTTTTTATGCATCTTAAACCTTGCGCATGCTGTTAATTTTTTTTATAGTAGTTATGATTCTCCAACCTCTCCAGCATGCTCTTCTCCTTTAAAACTAAGCTGTCATCAAACAACGGAATACATTAAATAAACATAAACGAAAACTAATCAGATTAGTAAGGAAATTTATCCTCAAGTTTTAAAACAGAAAGGACTCAAGTCTTTCAATAAGTAAAGCTTGTGCAATCCCATGGATTGCTTGAGCTGTAAATTTAGTTATGTGGCTTTGCGGATCAGAATGAAGTTTAGAAAAGATGCAACAGTTGTTTCGTTAGTCAGGGGTCATTCGTGTCACGAAGAATCTGCTGTCATTCTATCTGTATATGGCCTACATCTGAAGAAAGTAATCCCCCCCAACACACTTATGAATAGTTAACTAAAAACAAGAACTATATAATGAAAAATTGGCATCTCTCTGAATATATTCATTAAAATCACTAAATAAATGCATCTAATTTTGACTTTTTTAACAGTCCATTTTGCACACAGATCATGGATAAAATGGATACAAGACATTTTTATTTTTTAAATCCCAGGTGATCTAATCAACATATTAAATAGAAGTATCCTTGGTGCACATACCGGAGGAAAAAAGCTAGTACATGTTGACTTATACTTGAAGGTCACCTCGATTTATGACCAGTGTTATTATACAATAAATGGAGAAAGAACTGCCAGAAAGGATGCCACACAACAGAATTACTAACTGGACTGGAATTAATGATCGCAAACCAAAAAGAGAATAATTCTTAAACAGTAAGCATGGCAGAATTTACAAACACACACCCACACAAACTAACTTCAAGGCAAAATACATTACAAAATGGCTTTATCCACCAGAGGGAGCCATCTGAATGCAACCCGTCATGTTCCACTACTAACACACTGACTTAGCTGTTAAAAAGTAATTTTCTCTTCTCGATCCAACAATGAAAAAATCTGTGCCTGTCATCATGCAGGGGAGAATCAGAGAAAAAAAAAAAAAGGGGGGGGGGGGCATTTAGAGACACTAACTTGTCATGGAACTTGCCAAAAAAAAAAAAAAAACAACAAACCTTATACTCAGGCTGCTTTAGTAGAGGGGGGTTGGTGCAAAAAAACACTTCTATACTGTGCTTTGTGGTTCAAGGCAAGAAAATCAGAGTCCTACAGCACAAACCAACAATTCCCCTCACCATTTTTGATTTAGGGTGTAGAAGTGGGAGAAACTTGGGAAGAAAAGAATGACGACAATGCAATAAATTACAGGTACTCCAATAAGAGTTATTGTTTTTTTTTAAAAATTCATTTATATATTTCTTCTCACCCACCAGCCTCAGCAACATTAGTTATTATCTGCAGTACTGAATTGTTTTTTTTTGTTTTTTTTTTTTAATTTGAAATAAAGCACGAACCAAGTTATCTTTCCTTGATTTGTTTCCAGAGATAAGATAGTCAGGAAGAAAACACCACATCAATGGTTCATCCTGATGATCTCTTGCTACAGGCAAAAAATTAAAATGTAAACAGTTTTCTGCGCATTAAAACAAATAAGATGGGACCCTTCGTTTGAAGAAGGTAAAAACATAATCCAAAAACTTCAGTTTGTAGCTGAAGCTGAACCCGCCACAACGGTTTTCATTTTTGGATTTGTTATTATTTTCACTATTCTCCTGTCATCTCCATCAGCAGCAGCATCTCCCCTGTCAATAAGAATAGAATTCATCACGGCCCATTATCTAGAGTCAAAGAGAAAAAAAGAAGCAGCACACATATGACTCATTTCTCTGCTTGACCGTGGAAACGCTTGATTGTTTCTCTTGCATCAGTAGCCATTAGTTGTCAGCGATCAAAGCAGTGACAACAACAGGAGACGAAACTGCACCGTGAATCAGACAGGGTGCTTTAAATAGCCCAATGGCATGGCGTGGCGTGTAACCGCCACGTTTGTTCAGACACCAGCGATAATATTTCATATGTCACACCAATCCCTGGCGGAGAGTCTTTGATTTGCATGTGGCCTTTGTTTCACCTTAGCTACTACAAGAGGTTGTCAAATCAGAAAATTATGCGTATTATAACCAGATTGAATCCATACAGCTTGCTTGTCTTTACAAATAAAATTCCCAGGATGTCTGCAGTTTAGCTGCATAATTGTTTTTATAAACTAGTTGCTGAGAACATTTTATGTCTTGCCTGCTACCTCTGTACATCGATCCATCGTATACCGCTATACACGTAAAATTTAATGACGGTGATAGAGACATTTATGGTAATTAGATAAAGAAAAAAATTATAATTTTTAAAGCTCTCAAATTTTATAGGAAGCACAATAAAAGCAATGAGGCTAGTGTGTCAGGTGTGCTTTATTAAAGATGAATTACTGAATCACCTAATTACAAATCATATTCAGAGCGATAAGGGATGCAGGCTAGGTTAAAAAATCTTGTTTAATTAGTGTTTTAACATTTATAGATAATCTCTAAGTATCATTAGCTTGGTCACACTACAAGAAGGCAGGAAGCTATCACTGCTTTTACAAGGAACCATCAAAGAAAACCAAATGGTTTTAAAATTAGTTTGCATTAGCACTATCAACAACTACAACAGTTATTTATTCAAATTCATTTAGCATTCTATCAGCAGCATTTTTCTCATTTTTAAAAAAAAAAAACAAAACAAACAATTTATGGTGATACTTTAACCAATCTATGGCAATGGCTTACAGTAGTTAAACCAATAACACGGTTTCTGAGGTTGAATCAGTCTCCTGAGAGGACAATGGGGAGGATGACTTTGAAACGTCAGGGGTAAGGAAACCATTAAGTGAGCAAGCCATGGTAGTACTGACTGTATGTAGACAGTCATGGCAACTAACCACATCCAAGAGCCTTCAACGCATCTGAAATTTATACTCCCAAATCAGGTACAATATTTTCAATTGTTCAGGACACTTAAAATATCTAAACTCTTTTTTAATACCTTAGTATCCTTTCTGAAATCTGAATGCTGTGCCTGCAGCACATTTGAGGTATAGACAAACTAACGTAGTCATTATACAATCCTTAGTTCCGTTGGCTGAAACTAAAATATAATTGGTTTTACACTTCACACATGGATCAGTTGTTGTTGTTGTTGTATACTTCATGACTGGAAATAATGTTGTCTGTGTTTCATTGAGCGGCAGAACCAATGCGCAAATTGCTGGTAGTGGTAATGGCTCATGCCACACCATCGCCACTTTCTCACCTGCTGCTCCCCTGCTGATGTTAGGGTGTGGAAGGCACTACTAGAATTCTTATTTTTTTTTACATATGGGAGAAAACCAGAAGAAGCCTGTATAGGCGACTGGTGAAGAAGAAACTGTGCTAGGGTGGTGTCCCAACCAGGATTCAAACTTGCACCCTCAAACGCCCCAGCAGTTCAGAAGGCCAAGCAACAGACACCTGTGCCACTGTGATTAAATTATTTCTTAGTTATCAGCTGATACACATTGTGCTTAACATTTAAGATCTTTGTTTGTTATAAATCCCAGATTCTTTCCTATACCTGTTTTCCATTGTACTTCCTCCTTTGTAATGACAATAATTAGGCTGAGGTTTATTAGAAAGAAATTTGATCAATTACTGTAAAATTAAAAATAACAAAAATTCATTTTAATTTTGCTTCATTTTAAAATATCTATATTCCCAGATAAAACTACTGAGTTATTTTTTTTTCTATACCCAAGATTATAGCATTTCTTCTAATAAAAAGACAAATCTTGTATTAATTTCTCTCCCTCTCTAAATTTAGGTCTACACTTGGCGTAAACAGCTTATTCCTCCTCAAACAGCCTTTCAAGTTTACTGAAAAGCAACACTGAGCATAGGAGGAAAATTCACACAAGAGATTTATGATTGTTAATCTTCTCAATCACTAATGACAACAGTAATGCAGCTGATGATGAGTTTTAGACAAGTCATCACTTTCCCCATCTGCTATGCAGCAGTACACTAGGAATAGTAGGCAGGTATTACTACAGCAACACCTATTTCAGCTGGGTTTCATTTGAACCTTCCTCATACTGAGGTGTGAAAGTTCATTTCTCTTTAACTGCCAAGCAAGTTGATGAAATGTCATCAGCAATACCAGCAGCAACCAGCCTGAAGTTGACAGGTTTTATGCCCAGTTTAGTCCATTCTCTCATACTATACATCAAACACTTGATAACATCAGCTACCATCCAACTGAACCACAATGTCTGACTACACTTAAGAAACACTGCACACAACATGATCTCTCTTCAAAAAGAACACTGACTCAAGCATTCAATGCTGTTTCTCTCCACCTTCCTTTTTGTTGTTGCCTATTGTCATCAACCAAGAACACTGCTTAACACTAATTAGCTAGGTTACAAACTAGAACACCTATTTAATACTACTCAGCATGTTCAACTAGAACACCTGTTTAACACTAATTCTGTAGTTTACAAGCTTGAAATACTAGCATCATTATCTAGGCTTAGTGTACCTGTTTATTTATTGACTGGTGTTGAAATTTATATAGCAAAATTTATTGTTTTTCTAAAATAAGATTTCACTTTCTTAATGAGCAAACATTCCCTAAGGATGTGAATCTCCTTTCTGATGTGAAATTAGAAATGGGTATATAATTGATTCCAGTAATCCAGACCAGAAGATGTGGCTGCCTCAGCAATAGATGTGGGAGGAAACTGAAGAGGCAAGAGGAATTTCATGTAGTTGTATGTAGAAGAGTAAAAAGCAGCCTTGCTAGGAAGATACACCAACCTGAGCCATTCTCGACCACAATTCAAACTCAGGTATTCAACCATAGCAGAATAGGGATAGTCTTTGATTTCTGCTGTGTTCATGGAACCAAAGGCTCATTAATTATTAAAGTTATACTGCATTGTCTGCAGATAATGTATTTTTCTTTGTAAAACATCCTTTTCTCTATACTAGTATCCTGACTTTGCAATTTATTTATTCGAAAAAGAGAAATCATCATATATTTCTTTATGGATGCATCAGAAGACAAGAATATGAGGTCTGTCGAAAAAGTATCTGACTTTATTTTTTTCCGTGGGAAGTAATGACGTTAGGGAGGCAAAAGTGTGCATAGTGGGAGCCACATGCCTTCATGCGCATGCATGGTTTTTGGCGGGCTTGCTTGATGTGTCAGTCGCTGTCAGGCAGCCAGCGTGTGAGGTGCTGTACTACTTACTTGTCGCATTTTCATTTCACCTGTGATAACGGAATGTGTGGAGCAACAATCTTGCATCAAGTTTTGCCAAAAGCTTAGAGATACCCAAGCGGAAACAATTTGCAAAAATTCAACAGGCTTTTGGTGACAATGCCATGGGTGTTACCCAAATAAAAGAATGGTACAACAAGTTCAAAGATGGACGCACATCGGTGGAGAGTGACCAGCATTCTAGGAGGCCGTCAACAAGCCGCAATGCAGTTGTTATCAAGAAACAAGAAAGTGCGGGAGGTTGGGATCAGTAAAGATTCTGCACATGCAATTTCAAAGGAGGATTTGGGCTTGCGCAGAGTGGAAGCAAAATTTGTGCCCAAGCTGCTTTCTCAGGAACAACAACAACTTCATCTTGAGGTTGCGCAGAACCTGCTGCATACTGAGTTACAGAATACCGTGATAACTGGAGACGAGACGTGGGTGTACGGGTATGACCCAGAAACCAAAGCTCAGTCACCACAGTGGAAGCACCCAATGTTGCCAAGGTCCGGAGAAAAATCAAGGTCATGCTGACTGTTTTCTTCAACTACTGAAGCGTTGTGCATCACGAATATGCACCAGAAGGACAAACAGTTACAAAGGAATACTATCAGGAAGTTCTCCGACCTCTTCATGATGCAGTTCAGCACAAGAGACTGGATCTGTGGACCTCACAAAACTGGCAGCTGCATCATGACAATGGCCCAGCTCATTCGTTGCAGCTGATCCAAGGTTTCTTGGCAAAGAAAGGCATTTCGCTCATTCGCCAGGCTCCTTACTCTCCAGACATGGCTCCTTCTGACTTCTGGTTGTTCCCAAAAATGAAGATGCCACTGAAAGGCTCCTGCTTTGAGAGCCGAGAGGACATCATGCAGAATGTGACGGCGGAGCTGAGAGCCATTCCAGACGTGCTTTGAACAGTGGAAGGATCACTGGGCTAAGTGTGTGGAGGCACAAGGGGCCTTCTTCAAAAGGGATTAGCAATTGAACCCCACCAAGTACGTAATTTTTTTTCCCCAGCTTAAGGTCGGATACTTTTTCGACAGACTTTGTATAGTGCAATTAAATATTGATATCTTTGACACTCTCATCTTCTTGAGTCAGCTTTCATGAAACAAGATGGCAATTAAGATATAATTGATCAATAGCACAATCCAGGATAAGAATATTATCAACTTTAAATTGTAAAATCAAAATGAAAACCAAATATTTTTATATGTAGTGCGTAACTGTGCCTCATCATCATGGCAGTAATTTTTTCAGCTACACTTAATGAAAAAAATCTTCAGACTACCAGATAACTTTATGAAATCACAGTATATTTTTTTTTTACTTGAACAGTCACTGAAATATCATTTTTGACCAGAGCACACAACACCAAGAATAACATAAGATAATAAACTATACTACATAACAAAAGATACCACCATAATGCTCCTTCAGTGCACTTCCCTTTGAAAGGTTTTGTCTACGTTCACAGTATTCTCAACAATTATTTTAAAATAAAAGCAACCTGAACACCCCAGGAGATCTCTTTTGAGGCAGTGTTTCAGTTATGACCCCTGGATTTTAAAACCTCTCTGGTCTGGCCAGCGTTCCTTTTGGATTGAAGTTACTCAGTTATTTATGAGAGTTCATGAAGTCATGGGTCTTTTGAAGTCCAGTCTGAGAATTCTCTTGATTGCACATGAATTTTACCACAGTTAAACTCAGTCTGAACATATTTTCAAAGCCTCCCTCGATTCTCTTATTATAGAACATGCTGCCATGCTTTCCTCTAGTAGTTGAGGCCATTTCTCATTCATATCTAAGTGGATATAGCTTAGTAGCCTCATCATCTTCTGAAACAGGTATTGTGAAAGGTTTCAGTACAGAAAAATTACAGCGTAAGCTTCTTGCCTCAACTCCAAGTGGAATATTTTACAGAGGCAATATGGAGAGTCAAAGAGGAAAAAAAATCTAATCAAGGAGTGGAGAGAAAGAAAAACAAAAACAAAAGGTAAAAAGAATTGCATAAAGAAAAAAGAGAAAAAAGTTGGCCAAAAAGGCAAGTCAGGTGGCAGCTTTGAGAACGATGCAAAGGGCCGATGATCCCTCAACTACACACGCTTCATTAAAGTAGACACAAGAAACACAATAAAGAATCATGGGCAGTTAATCACTCACTGATTAACTAATATAATTTTTAGTTTTCTTTACAAAAATGAGGCTTAGCTACTCAAAACAACCAATCCTCACATGTTTGCCGTCATTAAGATGTAGTACCTGAAATTAGTAGTATTTGACCTAGTGTTACACCTTTGTAGTATTTGACCTAGTGTTACACCTTTGAGCCCTTGGGTCGTGCTATTGATCAACTCTAGAGGCCTCTGTTCTTCACTTAAAAACAAAAACAAATGTAAATCTAATGTGCACATTCTAACCATTGTAAAGAACAAAATACAGTTCTATGCTGTTCAATGCAGAGGTAACTCTCCTGAAAATGAAGGTGAGCAGTAAAAGTAAAAAATAATGTCATAATGGAGGGAAGAAAGAAAAAGCAGCATGTACTAGAATCATGGAATCCAGACACAGCAGTGAGAAAAGTATTCCACTTTAAAGCAATATCAGTATTATGAGTTCTGTTCTAATTAGTTACAAAGTGACCTCGGTTATCCTGCCTGAAGTGGAGGCGAGTATTCCTAAGGAAAAAGTTATAAACTCAATGGAAACTTCTAGATGGCTAATTACAGCAGCAGGCTAACTATCAAATAGAAAATTAATTAATTGAGATATTTCGGAATGAGATGAAATGTATGTGCTTGCTGTTCCCAATTAGCACTCATCATCATCACCTGTTGTCATTAGATCAGCCAATGAATTTTTTCTGGATGTTTAAAGTAATTATCTCCAACCCAAAAGAAGCAAACAAGAAAATTCACATTTCCTCTAGAGTTGAGTGCAGAATAGAAGATTTTCTCTCTCTCTCTCTCCAAATGATTACAAATTTAATTCTTCAGTAACGTCTTTAAATTGCCAAAACTGTTTCGATGCACCTGCGCATGTTCGCTTGTGGTTGCTGCTCCTTCACGTACTAGTACATCACGGCAACATTATTTCACCTTCTGTGTCATAGATGCATGAACTGAAAATATTTGCCGGGCACTAACAAGGGTGACCAGCTGCAAGCAGTTAAATATTTGGCAAAGTTCTACTACAACCACACTATTGTTATTAGCAGAAGAGGACAATTGGCCGCAATATCTGACCCATTTTTTTAAAATCAATACCAAAAGGATCTACAACAACAACAAAAAGTTAACTACAACAATTTCTTTGTGACCCTGTCTGTTGGCTGGCTTTTTTTAACTAGGCTGAATTGACTATTTCCACCCCCCCCCCCCGAAAAAAAAAGAAATTTCAGCAAATCAAACGAATTTTTTTTGCATTTAAAATGTTTTCCAAATCAATTTGTTGATTTAAGTAAGTAAAAATGTAATGTATTCTTTTCAAAAACAGATTAGCAGTGCATTCGTTTGATGCCAGAGGCTAACGGACAGCCAATTCCTGCATCACGACCTGCAGCCAGGCCTAGATGCTTAGCTCATTTACAAACAAATGGTTCTGTGCACGACACAGTATGCCCTTAAAAGTGTTAATAACCTACCCCATAAACAGAAACAGTAAAGTTAATCCAGTCTGTATTTCGGATCTAAGCAGGGGGACAAACTGCATTGTAAATCTCAGGGTTTACAGTGGAAAACTTGTCTGGCTGAGAGGACAAATAGGAAAATGAAAATACCTTCCTGTCATCTACCAAACAAATACCCCACCTGTTATTATTATTATCAACAGTTACTCATTAACTAGAAACTGATAACTGTGACAATAAATAATTTTAAAATTTAACAAACAGTAAAACCAGTTAAATCACAAGTTTTGGAAGACATACACACATACAGGGAAACAAGGTACTCTTCCCTAGACAGCTTGGCTTTCAGTATTTAATGAAATAAAGAGACAAAAAAATTTCCTAACAACAACAATTCTCCAAAGAAATTCTAAGTTGCTATTTAAATCTTACTACTGCAGGAACTTTAAACCACGAGTGCTTCTTCCTGCCTGCTCCTAGTAGCTCAACTAAACTAAGCTAAAAATTAGAACTAAACTAACAGCTAAGCTAAAGCTTTACTAACAACTAAAGCTAGAAACTAGAATTAAACAGCTGAGCTAGAGTTTATTAAAAACTAGAACTAAACTAACAGCTAAAATAAAGCTTTACTAATAACTATAGCTAGAAACTAGAACTAAACAGCTAAAGCTTTATTAAAAACTAAAGTAAGCTAAAAATTAGAACTAAACTAACAGCTGAGCTAAAACTTTACTAATAACTAAAGCCAGAAACTAGAACTAAACACCTGAGCCAAAGCTTTATTAATAACTAGAATTAAACACCTGAGCTAGAGCTTTATTAAAAACTAGAACTAAACTAAAAGCTAAGCTAGAATTACACAGCTGAGCTAAGCTTTATTAAAAACTAGAACTAAACTAAAAGCTAAGCTAAAGCTTTACTAATAACTAAAGCCAGAAACTAGAACTAAACACCTGAGCCAAAGCTTTATTAATAACTAGAATTAAACACCTGAGCCAAAGCTTTATTAATAACTAGAATTAAACACCTGAGCTAGAGCTTTATTAAAAACTAGAACTAAACTAAAAGCTAAGCTAGAATTACACAGCTGAGCTAAGCTTTATTAAAAACTAGAACTAAACTAAAAGCTAAGCTAAAGCTTTACTAATAACTAAAGCCGAAACTAGAACTAAACACCTGAGCCAAAGCTTTATTACTAACTAGAATTAAACACTGGCCAAAGCTTATTAATAACTAGAATTAAACACCTGAGCTAGAGCTTAAAACTAGAACTAAACTAAAAGCTAGCTAGAATTACACAGCTGAGCTAAGCTTATAAAAACTAGAACTAAACTAAAAGCTAAGCTAAAGCTTTACTACTAAGAAAGCTAGAAACTAGAGCTAAACTAACAGCTAATCTATCGTATACTAAGAACTAAACTAAATTTAAACTGAAAGTTGCTGATGTTTTGTTGTCATACATGCTTTGTCCAAATTATGTTGCTTATACTTCATCAATCTGAAGTTGCTGTTTTGCTGCCCTCTTTAAAAATACTGGATACAAACCTGCCTTCAAACACTATTTACCATATAAAGCTTAAGGAAAAAAAAAGGACGCTCTAACTGATAATTCAAAAATTCATTCAAAAATATGAAATATCAAGTATATACCTGCAAGAAATCATAATCAAAATGAAATTCTTGTCCAACTATTACAAGGTGAAGAAAAAGGCGGAAGACACTCACTCTGTGTCGTGTAGTATGAGAGTTGTAGTATTCATCGCTGATTCTTCGAAGCTCTCGTCCTACCTCCTGGCTTTGTCGCCTGCCATACACAGCCACCTCTGGCAGAGAAATAGAACGGTCACGTGAGACAGGCACAAGATCAGGCAGAGGGTCCAAAGATTGTCTGCTCTCACTACTTTCAGTATCTTCACCTTCTGAGTAAAACCGTACTCGTGGTATTCCTATTCCTGAAGGAATAAAGTTAAAACAAGTCAGTCGACAGTTGTACCTGTTTAGTAGTTACCTGCACTAACTGAAAAGCCACCTAAATAAAGAACGCAAATTAAAAAAAAATACTAAAACAGAAACCAAACTTCCAGTACACCATTACATGAGCTGAACTTAAAGTAAATTATGGGCATTAAACTTCAAACTGCATTAAAAAACGACAACAAAAAGCGGAGGAAGAAAGTTGATGACTTCATCACAGTGGAAAATGAGCTGAAAGAAAGTGCTCAGCTTTACAGGGTCGATGTTGTGAGAGGTAGTAAAAACATGACCCTCCCAAAAAACTCCAGGTATTCTTAATTAGATTTGCTTAATGAGTTGAGAAATTGCAGATAGCAAACTGCTATTCTGGCCCCAGCTCTTTTCTGAAATAATACAAACAGACTGTTTTTTTTACTTTGTCTGAGACCAGATGTCAAACATCAGACTGGCAGCTACACCATCCAGTGAGCTTACAATTAGGGTAATCTGTTGTTTTTATTTCAACTGGCAATGGTTTAGGTGTGTACTCTCTTTTACTAGGGACCTCACTAAATGAAACCAGGGGAGAGAGAGAGGCAGCGATAACATTACATCAGTGCTGCTTTAGTCAGATTCCATTTGGACACTCCATCAGTATCAAAAAGTAGCAATATCAAAATTGCTACTGCAATAAGGATTCCAGAAATACATACATGTGTGTTTTCAGCGGTTATTCAGCTTTATATTGCCAACATGTAAATGAAGGGACATTAATATAATTTAGTGAAAAAAGGGATATGACAACCTTTAAAAATTAGAATCCTAAATATGGCAATGCAAAAAAGAAAACAAAAAGTAGGGGCCTTCAAATGGAGCCTGACTGGAATAGCATTGCTGAAATGGTATCCAGTTGGGTTCCAGTTGAATGTCTCTAGTAATTTCCATTTCATGAAAGGTCAAAACAAGTAGGCAGTACTAGGGATGCTGGTAAATCAATTTTGAGACTAAATATATTTCCTCCAACCCCTCCCCAGCTCTATTTGATGTCTTAGACTATTGCTGCTATTTTACCAACATCTTTGGCAGCATTTCATTGGCTGGGAGCATGGCTGAAGCCCTGCTTCTGCTTGGCTATTGACAGCCAGGTACTTGACCTGAACAGGATGTGCTGTTGAGTTATCCTCTTATGCCAGCATAACAGGATAAAAAGCCCCCCCACTGAGCCAGCTTGTTTGCCCAGTCACCCAATAACTCTCCCACACAACAGCTTACTTGGGTAATTAGGGCTGATCTCCATTTTTCACCTTCTGCTAAAGAAAAGCAAAAACACACATGTACACAACAGAACCCCACCAGATGGTACTTGAGCTAGAGAACAATTACCTGTATAAGGAACAGCAAACAGCAATTAGGCATCTCTTTCCCCTTTCACACCAGCTAAATAGAGTAGCCTTATGATCTCTTCCAGCCCCTTGAGATGAGTGGCTTTTTCATAAAACACATGGACCAGAAAGTAACTCCAAGGGGGAGATAACTTGCCAAATCTATAGAGCTCTTCACCGTGGCTTCAAAATAACTTTAGCAACAACATTAATATACTAACATATAGCACAATATCTTTAAACCAGTTAGTTCTGTTGCCTAAAGTTATCATTAGAATGCATTCCAGTGAACTGTGAAGAAACAGCCATGCTTTAGGTTAGCTGCTGCAAACAAATCCCCAATTATGGAACGCAAAGCAATCTGATCATTTCGCCAATAATCCATTTCTTTCTAAATACAATGAGCATTCAGGACACGCAATGGCAACGAGTAATACCTACCTTTGAGATAACTGTAGCTGCCAAAACTGTTTACTTTGTAATTTCAAGTTTTATATAAGTTTTTGTCCATTAATCATCTTTTATTAATTATACTTTTATTTCTAAATCTTAGAAGTATATCACACACACACACACACACACACACACATATATATATGTATATATAGTACCTTTATTTCTTTGTATTTTTTAAAGCAATAACATACTTCCAGCTGTTTAAACCAATAAGTAGCCCAAACATGAAAAAAAAAAGTACGTCCAGAATAGATAAAATTGTGGTATTTCAAATTTCTGCAGCTATGAAGGGAGAAAAGATGCTGCTGCTGTAAAACCTGACAGTCAAAAGACCTTTTATGAAATAATATACATTTTTTTTTTTTTGTTCATGGAAATATTAGGTGTTTCAGGATTGTATCTTGCTCTTGTGATGCAGAAACATGCCTTATGAACAAGAAATAGAAAACAAAATTTCCTTCCTCATGTACCTAGAAAAGCAGCATCAAAGGGCAAACAACTAAACTTTAAAAAAAATGTGATGCTTTGCAAAATAAAAAGGCAAATGTTTGTTAGATACAAAGATGTAATGGTTAAAGAGAAGTTGGTTGAAAACATTTTGAAAGGAAACCAGTCTGTATTTGAATTCAAGTCCAACTTAAACACCAAAAATCATGACATTCTGATCTTTTAAATTAGTATATTTGGTTTCCATGGCAGTGAATTAGAGGCAGACAGATACACTGTATTTATTAGTCACCTGTCTTTAAATTATAATTAAGCTTGTTCTATCTAGCTGGATTGTTTCCAGTTTGGTTACTCTGATTATAAAATATACTTGCTACAACACCATTCTATATTGCTTCTTTATCTGATAAACCAAAATAAATAAATGAATACTAGATTTACATTCCAAAACATGGCTTTGTTGAACCAGAGAGAGAGAGAGAGAGAACTTGATTAATTGATGTCTTTATATGCCCAATAAAAAATTGTTTAAAAAGGTGCCGTGACTGGATTTTGACTTCATTGTGGATCTTTATCTAGCTAAACCTAAGAATGCTAATTTTTTCTGGATCCTGGATGAGGTGGACTATCAGCAGGGGATCTATGAAAAATCATGTATTTAAAATGCGAGATTTTTGCTTTACACTTAATTTTTCTATAAGAGGGCAAACAAATGTTTGTCAAGCTGACTTATTATACAGAGAGTAAGAATTTCATTAGGTGTTATCAGTTTTTGTTGTCCTCTCCCTCTTCTTTTCTGACCAACAGTTGATTTTAATTGTGTGGAGAGATGATGGTCAGCTGGCAACTAAACACATTTGACCCTTAGGTGTCATCAAGAGGTCAGAACTGTTGGGAGCTGGCTGACTGCCCCAAGCCTCAAGTGTTTAAATGGTGGCAAAAAGCCAGCCTAGTCCAAATGACCAGTAAGTAGTCATGGTAAAATGTAGTGTTAATGATGACCTGTTTAGCTGTTTATTCTCCGCCTCTTTGCTAATCTGCAGCCCCAGGCTCTGAAAATGACAACAACAAAATCCCATAATCAGCTTCCACCCCCCCCAATCAGACAAACCAAGACCTCTTTAGCTATGGATGTACTGCACCAGGCAGCACCTGATTTCAATCTGATGACTCACAAACGTCTTTGTACATGCAATGTTTACTATGGCTTTCCATGAGGCGGCAACCAAAACAACTGAACACTTGGTTACCAGGCCAAAACAAACCACATCAACACTGATAGCGATCTCTCATACCATCAACTCAGTTGTACTGCAGGAAAGGTACTGAACCAGGTATTTCAGGCTCACATACAGCTGTCCTTACTAATGGCTTGCCATGAGGAATAAGCAACGGAAACAACACAACATGTGGCATTACACACAAAGCCAAAACCAATCACACACAACATACTAATAGAATGAAGAGAATGAACGCAATTCTCCCATGCTTTCATATAACATCAGTTCGTTTTTTAGTAACAATACACAGGAAATCAAAACAGGAATGTGAACAACCTACAATAAATATCAAACAGCAAAGTAGTTCGAAATCATTACTAGCAGCATAGAAAATAAAGTAGAGCCTTGAAGCTAACCTCTCAAGACTAGCATTTGCATGACACAAGTTGAAATAATTGAAATGTATACAAACAATAAATAAGCTAAGGATCATCAAGTACAATGAAGTAATATGGAAAACAAAGAGATTAAATTTTTTTTGAATTTAATAATGAGCAAAACTAAAAAAGATCATGATATGAGAAAAGTATTCAGCAGAAATATGCAACACCATAAGATTATCTGGGGATATCCATACAAAAAAATCCAGCAGCAACAGGTGAAATTATTTCTAATTTATAACTTACATTTGCTTTATATATATTGAAGGGGGTTGAGTTAACAACAATACTATTCCTATTTTTATATAAAAATGCATTTTTCTGTATTTCTGAAACCCTTTGATGTATTCAACTTTTTTTTCTTCCAAAACATTTTAAAAAAATTTGTAACAATTTTTAGGCATTTAAAAATAATTGCTGCAATATATATATATAAAGAGCAGGACTCTCTAAGAAGGAAGTATACAAATAAATAAGAGGTTTAAATAAATTTGCTTAAAACAAGTTTTTCAGCTTTGTTAACAATTATTGTTTTAATCATTTCTTATTCCTTGTTTCAATTAAAATGCATAATAAAATATAAAAGAATTAACAGAAACTTGTAATTTTTACTTTCAATATTAATAAGTGGAATAAAGCAAACAAGCAAACAAAAGATACTGAGGATGGCATGAAGGGGAGTAATCAATTCCTAGGTGAAGCATAAAGCAAAGGGAAATAATCCCCCTCATTAACCTACAGGTGAGGACAGAATAATTTTTGAGTTCTTACATAAATACGAAAGCAAAATTTCTAGTTCTCAAGGTGCAAAAAAGGTGTAAGCTCTGTAAAAAAAAAAAAAAAAAAAAATTACCGTTCACAATTTCATGCCTCCTAAAATGTAAAAGAAACTGGTTTTTCTGTGTATGCTAGTCATGAAGACATTTTAATAACCCATAATTTCACCTAGTGATAGAATGATTTTGACATCATATTTTTAAAAAAAATAAAAAAACAAATTCTATCTATTTCTACCACCTTTAAGAATATCCAAATCTTCTCATGTACTGAAAATGCTTTACTCACAATCACCTCTCCAAATCATCTATCAAACATATTCTCTACAAGTAAACCAAAAGTTAATTATCTTACTACGGACATTAAAACAAAATCCAACTGAAGATAGAATTACCATAATGGTGTAAAGTTTCATTTGAACATTCCTTATATTCACACACATTATATATATATATATATTTATGTATAAAAACTGATTTTCTAAAAAGGCAGAAGTAACAAATGTACTTCAAATTTATCAATTACTTAGCCTAATTTATTCATTAAAAGAAAAGTTGGTGCTATTGTTGACAGAGTGAGGTGTAATTTTCAGTAATTTCCATTTTTCCACAATAAAAACAAGTCTGCTAAAATCCAAATTTTAAAAGTTGTTTCCATTGACAGAAACTTGACACTTCTTCCCATAAATAAACATAACTAAAAATTCCTTACCTTTTGCAGTTGAGTACATCAAAAACTATCAACTCATCTACAACTTTTCAAAATGAACTGTGCTAGATGTGAAAAAGTTTCAAAGACGAACACATAACTGAGTTTCAAAGTGAGTGACATTTTTATCATTGACACATGCTCAGTCAGCTTTGAAAATAGTTCAAGATTCAAATGGCTGATTGTTAAGTAAACAGTTTTATTAAAATAACTAATCTAACTTGACCTGAAAAGCTTTCTGTTCTTGTTGATAATATCAGACACATAGCCAAACAAGAGAAAATCAGTGATAGTGTTAATGGTAATCTTTCATTCTCTACGTTTACTCTGTGTGTCTGTGTGTGTGTGTGAGAGTGTGCAAACTTGCATGTATGTGCATTCCCTTTATGTCTCTAAACAAAAATAAACAGAAGCAAACAAAATGATTGGTTAACATCAAGGAAGTTATCCAATCTATTTAAATGAAGACATTACTAACTGACTGACTTTAGTCTAAATTTAAGTCTAGACTAAAAGACATAAACAATAATTTAGCCATCAACTACTAATTTAATTAACTCTACACAGTATATAATAAAAAAATACTTTTCAATACTCATTCAAGTATTTAACCCATATTTCTTAAAATATAACATTTCCAGAAAGAAAATAAACTTTTATTCAGGTTTTCTTATAATTATATATTTATACTTCAAAGTAAATAATGTAAAAAAACCCATTTTCTTTGATTAATGTTGAAAATGTATATAGAACTTTTAAAAATTAATTTTTTTATCCAAGGGCAGATAACTCTAGTTGAATATTAAAAAGAGAATTGAAAATATTCATTTTCACAAAATACACAGCTTCATTAAAGCTCTGTTATACATGGATCATATAGAATAAGTCTATGGTCTGATTTTTAACTAAAAACTAAAAATTGAGGGTGTAAAACTAAATTTTTTGATCCCAGGATCAATATATTACAAATTGATTGTTTTCATCAATAAACTTTAAATATGAAAAATTAGTAAAAGACAAAAGTTAATGAAATGTGTCTAGCTAAATGCTAGGAGGAGGAAATAAATTGTTCAAATATAAAATATAAATAACAACAATAGTAGAATAGTTTTAAGTTGGGATCAAGTACTCTGAAATAAGTTAAAAATCACTTTTCGTCCAGTTTCTAAAAGCTACAAGTTAGCATCTCCATCCTGAGTTCAGCTCAAGTATAGAGTTTTCCACCCTGTTAGTGACAAGAACCAGCTGTAATAGTAAAACAAGAAGCCATAAATAAAATTACAAAAAAAAAAAATCAATAATGCTGAATCAGTAGTTAAAAATAACCATCAATGCCCCAAAAGACAATCTTAAAAAATCTGGACTTTTGCTGCTAAATTTAGAGGAAAGCAAATTGAACGCATGTGGTTTGAATTGGTAGTGACAAAAAAAGAGTAAAATATCTGTATCCATTTCAACCATTGGAGGAGAACAGTGATATGGATGAATGAGCTGAGTGAATGTAACCGATGACTTGAGTGGTTGGAACTTAAGCAAAATGCGCTAGATAAAAATTATAACTTCTTACAAGTCATCAAAATATTGAAAAAATATAAACTAATGGATTTAGATTAGCTAATAGCAATAAACATTCGATAAACTATGTAATAATAATAATAATAATAATAATAATATTTCAAAAACTCAAAAAACTTTTTATAATGTACACAAAAATACCTATATAAATGTTTCTAAATAAGCACACATACATAGCAATTGCTTATATTTTAAAGAAAAACACTGTAAAATCTGAGCATCTGCTGAAAGTATATAAAATTTAATTTAATTTCAAGGAAATGGTTTTTTCAAAATTTAGTGTTTTATTCCAGTTGAAATTTTAAACATTTCAGTGACATAAAAAAAATCAAGAGAGAGAGAGAGATGATGACATCAGTAGAGAGAGGGAGAGATGAGGAGGAGAGAGAGAGAGAGGGGGCAGGTTCTATCAATAAAAAGAAAAGATATAAAAAATTGTTTCATCTGCTTGAGAGGCTGACAGTTTTGTTTAGGGCAGTCCAAAGTTATTGTTCTAAGTTAAGTTAGGGAGACTTTCTTTGAAAATAATGCATAAAGTAAATAGAATCCGTGTATTATTAACTATTAAACACTTACCCATTTGGAAGATTTCTTCTGTCTGAACTGATGGAGAGAGAAGACAGAGGTCTTTGTTTAGAACAAAGGGATTTCCCAAAGCAAATAGTAGAACCTGTCTGGACATGTCTGCTGGGACAGGTTGGTTGGGTGAAATTTCCCACCAACAGTGTAAAACTATGGCCAACTAATGCTGGCTATTTTTTATGCGCTCTTCCGCAGATAATGAAATCAGTCAGGTAAAAGTTGGCATTATCTATCTTCGCTTACCAGTGAATCATCGATGCCAGTCATCTGAACTCCATTATGACCTTTCTCATTATTTCTTAATTTGGTACACCGAATAGCACATTCTAACTTTCAATAACCTTTCCTCCTCCTCTCACACACAAATACAAATAGAAATAATTTAAACACAAACAGAAAAATACTGAAACTGAAAATACGTATGTAAAGTGCATATTTTATATACTGGTTATCGGAGTATGCAAAATTATCAACAATGGGAATCACAAAAGGGGAGAAGAAATAACGGGATGGATGAGTTCTGGTCATTAAAGATGGGACCAAGATTTGGGCAGAAGGCTGAGTGGATGTTTATGTAGAGGCTGTGGCACCAGGCCTGACTTTGATTCTCCCCCACCCACCCGCCGTTGGAAACCAATCTGATTTGGCAAACCTCCCATAGCAGGATTTCTTCTCTGTTCAGCACCAGTCCACCAACAGGGATCATCTCCTCCCAGAGCTAAGCAGAAGAGTTCTAGAAGCGACTTTCCATGTCCCGCTGAAGACAAAAGTGCCAAGTGAGAGTGCCGATGCTTGCTAGCAGTAATCTTGGGACTGTGCAATTTCATCACATATGTCTGTAGGCAATGATGTTTGTAAAAGGTTTATGATTGACAAACATTCTAAAATTTTAAATTTGGAATGAGAAGAGGATCTGACTCGTATTTTGACATCATTTAGCCAGGTTATATAAAATTAAGATCATACAGCAGAAGTGAATACGAGACTTTATACCCATTTAGATGGGAAGGCACACAATCTTAGATCCATGGAGCGTTTATCCAACATAACCAAAACAGCAAGTTTTGAAATCTAACATAACACACCACCTGTAAGCTGTCTGAGGTGGGAATCTGATTCTTGAAAGGAAACAAACATTCTGATTTAACATCAGAAGCAAAGTAAACCATTTATTAGTATTTTATTCTTTAACCCTTTCACTGATAATGAACTAAGGCTATCTTTTGCTGTTAGCCTTTTCTTACTTGTATTAGGTATCAGTTGGCTTACCGCCACATCCATGTGACCTTCCTTGGTGTTACTTCTCTGTAAATTTGTATAAACACTTAGATCACAGTCTTTTAAGGTGAAATAGGATATTGGAAACTTTATTAAAGGTTTTGAGCATATCGAATTTTCAGTTAGCAACATAAATATACACGGCATTAAACCATATTCTTCTGGTATGACCATTTTTTTTTTTTTTTGGCGTTATGGGCCACTTTTCATTCGGAAGATATTTACTGGTTAACTTAATAAGGTTAGACTGCAACAAAGTTAAACCACACATAACATATTGTAATACAACAGTGTTTAAACATGTTAACATCAAGTCTAACAAACTGTCTGGTAAGTTACTTATGTCACTCTTGTAGGTGTCTTCTTTTGTTAACTCTCATGTTTCTAGTTCCAATACTAGGTTATGAAAACTTTTCAGTTTTTTTTTCTTCAATAGTTGAGAGTCCCGCAGTTCTGGCTTTTGTTGGAGATTGTTCACTGGATTGGTCATCTCCACCACATGCTCATCCTTCTCTTGCAATTCCTAAATTCAACTCCTTTTCCCTTTTAATGTGTTCATTTCTTGAGTAAAAGTGTCTTCATAAGGCTAAAAATTCTCAGAACCACTGTAGTACCTTTCCTTTGCTTAATCATTGTGTTTCTGTAAACAACAGCTCCCAATACTGGAAATTAGGCTTGTCAAATTAACTTTTAAATGGCATTTCTCTTAAAGCCTTTGCATATATTAAATTAACTATCTTAACCTCAATACTCATTATGCTTTTTTTGGGTAACAGTTTTCCACACAATCAATGTTGATGTAATATACAGTGGTAATATAAAAATGCAGGGAAATCTTTATCTGTTTGGCAAAGTGTAATAAACCCACTATTCACCCCAGTCATTGCTGGAATGTCATTTATTGCAATAGAAACAAGCTTGTGTAATGGAACAGTTTCCTCATTAATATAATCCTTGAAAGACCTGCAAGTATATTTATTTTCCTTGAGGGGAAGAATCTTTACCAACTTCTCTTTGACAGAGCAGCCATTAAACACCATTCTACCAAAGGCACAGCACTGTGTTGCTATGCCAACAATATCAGCCGACTCTTCCAATTGTAGTGGAAAGTACGAACAGAAGTCTACATCAGATTTCAGCTATGTGCAACTGCATCGCTAGCCATTTTTTCTATTCTCCTTGACAGTCTTTCCAGATAACTGAAGAGTGTATGGCTGACATTATTTTTGACTTATCTTTAAGTTCATCAAACAGTGCATCAGCTATTTCTAAAATTGCCTCTTCAACGAATGTTCCATCTTGAAACTGTTTCTTTTTTTGTTTTTGTTTCGTATGAATGATGCAACAACCCTGACAAAATGCAATTATTGCTGCTTCAATTATTTATCAACCTGGTTTCGTTAAAACTATTTGATGTGTTTCTAATGGTGACTTAAGGTCACTAACCTTTCTCCTTCCTAGTTCACTCTTAAAAGGATGGATGTAACATCAAGAAGTCTTTCAACGTTTCCCTTTATAACTAGTGCCACTCATGCCTTACATATCAAACAAATGTACTTATCCTTCAGTGTCAACATTCCTCTCTTGATGAAAAGGTATGGTTTCTCCAGCACTCATCTTTATTATCTTTAGTTCGAAATACTTATTACTATAAAATTATTGAAAACTTAATACCATCTGCTTTCCCTAAGAGTATCAAAATGTATCTCTTTTAAATTGCTAACCACAGACAAAATACAACCTTTCCTGCTGTCTATTTACTGATATCGACCAATAACAGGCTTTGCTTGTTTAAAAATATTCTAAAAATCAGCAAAGGAATGTGAGCAACCATACTAAACTAATACTGATTTAAATCTCACCTCGTGTAGCTCTATTTACTAATTATATTTTTGTTTTCCCCCTTATCATCACTGCTATTCAGCAGACTATTCTAAATAACTTGAATTATACTGGAAGGTATCTGACATTGAATCCAACGCGTCTCACTGACCATCCAACCAAATTACCCTTCCTAAACTAAGTTGTTTTCTTTTGTACAGACCGTTACGAATCAAGCATTCTTCTTTCACAAAAAATTCTGAAGAAATGTTAAAAAAAAGAAAAGAAGCTAAATCAATGCAGATTTTTCTTTCCAAAATTTGCACATATACCACAAACACATACCTGGATATTATGTTAAGGCAAAAAAAAAAAAAAATACAGACCCCCTGCTTCCCACGCAGGCCGTGTGTGCTAGCCGACATCAGCTAGCTTAACCAGGCCTCGGAAAATACTTCACAATCAATGAGTTGTCAGCCCCTACTCTGCTGCATTTGGTTTGGGGCTCAGGAAACAGAGAAAGTCCTATGGTATTGGAAATAACCACCTCGCTCAGAATTCAATCATCAAAACGAAACTCTTTCATTTTATTTACTAGATATTTTACAATTAATCACTCTTGTTAAAAGTCAATGACAGCAACGAGACCTCATTAGCTGTGTAATTCTTCCCTGAAGTTTTGTTTTGATTATTATTTTAACTGTTCAAAACAGAACTCTTTCAAAAAAACGTGCTCTGTTGCTGAGGATACAAAGCTAACACCAGCTGAGGCTTCCCTTAACAATAAATCAGCTAATATGTCTGACCCTATAACCTTTCTTTCTTTCTGCCCCCCCCAAACAAAACAAAACAAAAGAAGCTGAAGATGAGAGACAACTTGTGTAAATATGGGAGATACCCAGAGCTGGATAGAAGGTTAGAGCATATGACAATAATTACAGGTCATCTATCTGTATGTTTAATTAGGAATTACTGGTACTGTAACAACTAGACCCCCCCCCAGTCTTCCCTATACTGGACATCTAACTGAAGATCTGAAAAGACCTTACACAATTGTTCTACCCCCTTCCCTGTGTCCAAACAAGAGTTTTCTGCTAATAAAGCCAAGCTGTTTTTCTTACTCACCTATATTTTTTTTCCAAAATAAGGCATAGCTGGCAAAGCTCAAAACAACATGGCTGGTATTCATTTTGAAAAGATTTTGATGAATCACTATCAACAAAGAGTTTCTAAACAGCATTCAGCATTCTGCACAGTTTCCTGTGTGTGACATGCCAGCACCATAATAGAAACTTCCCAAGATTATGTAGAAATTATTATCAAATTGGCTGTGCTTAAATGATTAAACAATTTATATTTTTAACCACATCAGCAGATGATAACTCAATACATCTATCTAAACTTTTCACTGTGACTGAAGAAAATTCTGGTTATTGATCAGCCTGTGGTTTATTAATAAATTTGGATACTCAAGGTTATCTTAATAGGTATTTCTGACCATTTAGCAATATTTCCGGTATAATCAGTAATGAGGGATTCTTTTTAAAAAAACAGAAACTATTACAAAGCTGCATTTATTTCAACATAAGACATCAATAGTCTTTGTCTGGCACAATTTTATAAATTTTGAATTTTAAACAACACAATCCATTACATTCTTTTATCATCTTGTTCTTTCATTTTACACGACAATTAGGGAATTGGACACTCTTGATTAATACAGTGACTCCAAAACATTTTCAGACTGGGTTAATGAAATGCAAACAATGTCTACAACTACAAACCAAGAAAATAAAGCAACAATATACCAGTTTATACACACCTTTAAAAAGAAATAGATGTTTTATGAAAGTTTCCACAATTATGTTTTTTTTTTAAAAAATGATATCTATTCACATTTTATGATAAAGAACCAGTATATCCATCTCATATCGCATGGCGATTCTACTCTGTGTATTCCTATAGTCAAACTTTAAAATCTGCACAAGAGCCTGGTGAATTTAATTAAAGCAAAAGCTGCTGAGCTGTAACCCTTGGTGTCCTTAGTAATGTTGTACAAATGAGCTAGGAAAGCAACACACACACACACACAAAACCAAAAAATGATTAACTGCACTAATAACTGGTCAAAGATGATGATCATAAGAAAGAAGTTCTACACCAGATCCAACCCAATGGCATAATTACTCTGGTTTACTTAATTTTTTTCCTGGTTAATTCCAAGAAGTAAAATGACCGCTGGTCCAGTTTTCATATAGTGATCTGATTAAGGAAAAGCAGCTTTGATGGCGATAATGTTCCCGATGACAACACGATGTGATTGGCTGGTAGCCTGCGGTCAACAATCTGTGACCAACATATCCATAAATAGGAAAAGAATCTTGGACTTCATTTGTTTTTATTGATTTCTCTCTCTCTCAATCAGAGCTTGGTGCAACAACTATTCACTATTCTTTCCAGGCAGGTTTCTCCCACAACTTATTTGTCTTTTTTTTTCAAAAAAAAAAAATGGCTGCCCATAGCCAATTGCTATGATAGAGATGACCAGTAACTACTTGTTTTTGGAGAACAAAACTGACACGTACTCAGGCGACTAGGTGTCCATTTACATAACTTAAAGAAAACAATAGATGCTTGTACAATATGATATTATGAAGCTTTTCTAGGTTAATGTCCAAAAAAAAAAAAAAAACAACCTAATCTCTGGTGGCCCATTTTACTAAGTAGGCTAACGAGAAGTTGACTGGCATCAGACCAACTTAATTGTCACATTCATATTTAGTTAGCACTCTCTTTAATATGACACAAATCAGAGTATATAAAAGATTAGATTTACAAAGTTTGGATTTCAGATGCTTAAGGAGCAATCTTACAACAGTTTTTTTAAAAAAAAAATAATTAAGGCTTCTGAGTTAGTGAACAGGCAAAAATTATTTTGGTAATCTATAGTAGCACTAATACAAAAGATTATTATTATATTTAGTAACACCATGGTAGTAAATCACTCTCTTCCTGGGGACCTACCGGGGGCCATGATGGCTTCTGGCATTGTTTAATAATATCTTGTCAAGCCACTGTCCTGACTGTCAAGTTCTAAGGAAATCTCACAAAAGTGAGTTATGAGATGAAGAGTGTAGGGCATCATCTTGGTAACCAAGAAAGTTACCTAATTACAGCTGAGTGGTGGTAAAGATGAAAACCAGCACCTGTGGAACCTCTGCCATGTGCTCAAAATAAACCCTACTAGAACTCTTCATGTAGGGAGGAAGCCCATGCAGCCAGCCAACTGCTGAAGAGCACGAAAAACTAAAACAGGGACATATGCCCACTCATAATAACATCTAAATTAACTAACTAAATTAACCAAAACCAATGTGTCTGTGTAACTTTTTCACCTGTAAATATGCTTCTGAATTAATTAACATTTTTGACAAGTTATCACTTTCCCAATTTGACACCATACTTTTCTTTGTGCACTGGCCACTGTCTTAGTTCCAGTTCATATATGTGAAAATTAAAGTATTTTATGGACATTTAAAAAAAAAAGAAGCTAAAATCCATAGAAAATGCAGATTTGAGGCATTTGGTTATGCTTTTTAAAGTATAAATTCAGTAAACCTACTTACCATCAGTGTAAATTTACACATGTTAAAATGGTAATCAAACCAAAAAGAAAAAAAAATGATTTGAGTGGTAAAGTCCATTACTGTCTTGCCATGAATAATCTTATTTAACATCTACAAGCCTAGTTTCTATTGAAAAAGGGCGTTTCCTGCTTGCACCTTATTGTTTTAATCAGTAACTCTGTAATATGAAAAGAAACGATAACATCAAATACACAGGCATAATCTGCAACCACTTTAGCTGATCTCTATTAGGAGTGGTAAAATAATTGACGGAAGCTGGTAAAAGATGTTGAAAATTATTTTCTGGAAAGATTCTGCACCTTTAGCTGACGGTAGAAACTATTTTATAAAAAAAAATGGGGGGGGGGCATGTCTCAAAGACTTGTATAGAGATGGGGCTGATGACAGACTCTTCCTTATCACGTTTCTGGTCCCTTTTTTTCCACCCAAAGAGAATGACACAAAAAAAACAATAGCATAGTTGATTTCAAATGTAAGCCTTTTGTTTTAAATATTATGTAAAAGTCTTGAGTGAAGAAGCTGTGGCAATGAGCTACAAAATATAATACAGCAAACATCTATGTCAAAACTTTGCAGTTCAACTACTAAGGAGACCTTTAAAAAGCAGGAATCATGAAATAAACTATGAAGGTTGATAAAAAGAGAAAAATTTACCCTTTTTAAAAGAATGTCTACAGTATAAAGTTTTCCTGATATGTATTTTTTTCAACACTAAGTTTAATATCTCAGTTAAAAATATAATAATAATAATAATTAGGGTCTCTTAGAACCCAAAGTATTTTCCATTTTAAAATCCTAGAAATTCCAAGTTATTTAATTTTAATAAATTTTCTTTTTATCTAATTTTATTCAAAATGATGACAGTTAACAGGTGAGCCTAGTCAACTCCCAGGTGTAGAGCTGATTAATTAATTATTTTTTGAGAAGATGAGTTAAAAAGCTTTTGATAAGGGACTGCCAATTCAAGTATGTACTATGGTTTACTTATGACTATTATTTGTGACCTCCTTTTTCTTTCAGCTTTATTGCCATGTAAATATAACACACTCAAGCGTTACCACCAGAGACTGGTATGTGTAGATTTTTGACATGGTGGTGTAGGTTAGTATAGCTGTCAGATCTGTCAAGCTCAGATAACTCTGAACCCCAGAGACAAGCTAATACATAACAAGATGTCATGGTTTACTGGCAGCTGGAAGATTAATTTCCCAGCCCCCATGGGCACTAGATAGGGACTAAAGGTATCCCTTTGGGACTGTAATTTAAGACACTAGGGGGCACTGTGAGAGACTGGCCAGCTGGTGTTTGGGAAAGGAATAGATAGCTACATAAAACCCTAAACATTTTAACTGCAACCCTAACCAGGTTTCCACATCTGATAAAATACTCTACAACAGGTGACAGATTGATCCCAACCTTGCTAAGGTAAGCTCTGTTTACACTAGTAATTGATTTTCTTTTTCTTTTTCTTTTAAAAACTTAACCAAAATTTTCAGACTAAAAATATAGAACTCAAAAAAAAAGTAGGAATAGATAGATCTGCATGAATATTCTATTATCAACATTATATAAATACAAGTTTGATAATCTGTATTTAAATTGTTCAAACCTTAATATGCCACACATTAGAATTCTAGTCAGTCAGGCAGTGAAGGTAAGGAAAGAAACAAGGATGGGCAGGATTACTGACCTTATCTATTCTTAAATAAATAATCAAACATCTACTTTTAATTAAAAAAACAGTCTATATACAAATCACTGCATTTGCATCTGAAGCATCCTCAACAGCAATAAGATGTTAGCTGCTTAGCACTGTTTGATGAGTTGTACGGTTTGGATACATGGAAAGCAATGAAAACTAAGTTGTTGTTTTTCTTTAATGGAGGCACCCTGCTTTATCAATGGTTTTTCAATATGTGAAAATTAACAATATGTAGAATCTTTAAGGCACAATAATAAACTCTCATATACCTACTAAGATACTATAATAGAGACAGTGAGCAAGTCTACCTATACACCTACCAAGGTACTATAACAGAGATAGGAGCAAGTCTACCTATGCACCTACCAAGGTACTGTAACAGAGATAGGAGCAAGTCTACCTATACACCTACCAAGGTACTATAACAAAGACAGTGAGCAAGTCTACCTATGCACCTACCAAGGTACTGTAACAGAGATGGAGCAAGTCTACCTATGCACCTACCAAGGTACTGTAACAGAGACAGTGAGCAAGTCTACCTATGCACCTACCAAGGTACTGTAACAGAGATGGAGCAAGTCTACCTATGCACCTACCAAGGTACTGTAACAGAGATGGAGCAAGTCTACCTATGCACCTACCAAGGTACTGTAACAGAGACAGTGAGCAAGTCTACCTATGCACCTACCAAGGTACTATAACAGAGATAGGAGCAAGTCTACCTATGCACCTACCAAGGTACTGTAACAGAGATAGGAGCAAGTCTACCTATACACCTACCAAGGTACTATAACAAAGACAGTGAGCAAGTCTACCTATGCACCTACCAAGGTACTGTAACAGAGATGGAGCAAGTCTACCTATGCACCTACCAAGGTACTGTAACAGAGACAGTGAGCAAGTCTACCTATGCACCTACCAAGGTACTGTAACAGAGATGGAGCAAGTCTACCTATGCACCTACCAAGGTACTGTAACAGAGATGGAGCAAGTCTACCTATGCACCTACCAAGGTACTGTAACAGAGACAGTGAGCAAGTCTACCTATGCACCTACCAAGGTACTGTAACAGAGATAGGAGCAAGTCTACCTATACACCTACCAAGGTACTGTAACAGAGACAGTGAGCAAGTCTACCTATACACCTACCAAGGTACTATAACAAAGACAGTGAGCAAGTTTACCTATGCATCTACCAAGGTACTGTAACAGAGATGGAGCAAGTCTACCTATGCACCTACCAAGGTACTAAACAAAGACAGTGAGCAAGTCTACCTATGCACCTACTAAGGTACTGTAACAGAGATAGGAGCAAGTCTAACTATGCACCTACCAAGGTACCGTAACAGAGACAGTGAGCAAGTCTACCTATGCACCTACCAAGGTACTGTAACAGAGATGGAGCAAGTCTACCTATGCACCTACCAAGGTACTGTAACAGAGACAGTGAGCAAGTCTACCTATGCACCTACCAAGGTACTGTAACAGAGACAGGATCAAGCTCTTCTGCAATTGTTGCAACACTTGAAAAGATACATTTTTTATTAAAAACTAAGTAAAACAATGAACACTGAAAAAGATGGCCCACTTTTCTTGATAATTTACTAAGCAAAATTTTTCTTGCTCTTCTCTTCTCACATTTTACATTAATGTAAGATAACTCGAGGTCTGACAAGATGGAATATATTAAAAGCCAACTAGCATCAAAGCAAACAATGAAACATGATTTCCATGTTTTTACTTTCCTGAATAAATAGATATGAATGTAAATTATTCATGCAAAACTTGAGATAATTAAATTTCAATTTACAAAAAAAAACAACTTTTCTCTCTCTCTCTCTGTCTCTCAAAATCATAAGACGTGTATTCTATAAGCCTGGCCACGTCTCCATATCTTTCCTCTTTGGCAATGTTTTTCGTGTTGTAAATGCATGTCGTATAAACCAAATTTTTAAAATTAACTTTGGACTTCTTTTTGTTTACCACAATTGTTGTCTTTCTTTTTATATTTTTGTAAATATGATTATTACCTAAAATCCTTTAAATAATCTGTCAGGAAAAATGCACAGTTCTGTCCTGATATTATTAATAAAAATTTCAGAAAGAATAGACAAAACAATATTCAAGTAATAAAAAAAAAAAAAAGACTGAAAGCTCTCAAAGACAATCCGCACAGTAAACAGGTATAACAGATTATTTTCTAAGGTAATCCTCAGTGATTAGAAGGTACAGCAGTGTGTGGCACTGATGAATCTGCAGATAGCAATGAGTAATCCCTGTCTTTATAGCCAGGTAAGTTGGTCGTGGGACAGCAGTGACGATGCACCTTTGACAGGTTGAGATGTGCAGCAAAACACGGTTTACCTTGTGATTAGAGACAGGCGGTGTAGAACACAAGAAAGAAGAGAAAAACTCATGGCGCCAAACAAAGCCCATACCCAACTAGAAATGAGCTGACGCTAACCGCAGTATGCAAACTAACCCGCTAGATATCAGTCATAAGCATCATGAAAAATTAACTGAGAACCACTGTTAGCGGTTCTATAAAGATTCAAAATAACAATACCTTTGCTTGCATCTCCATAAATCCTTGAAATACAATCTCAAATTATTATATATTTATTTTTAAGTATTTCCTTTCTTTAACATTTCATTAGTCCTATTACGGAAAATAAAAATGTACATACACATCAACTAGATCTTATATATAACAAGTCTATTTCATCACAGAAAAACTTTAGTTGTTAAAATTACATTTCCACACCTTTTGGTTTATTTACATGATAACTCATCTTAGTCTTACCTGAAGTCTTGTCAGACCTTGTGTTTTTTTATTTCACATTTAACATTTTTATTTTAAGCTCAGTGAATACATTTTCATTTGTTTGTTCTTACTACCTTGTTCTGCACATAAGTGTGAGCCACCTTCTAGACTCATACTGTGCATACTACTTAAGATGTGTAGGGAGAGTGCACTAACAGTACCTTGGTGCGACGTGTACAGAGAGCACTCTAACAGTTTCTTACAGCACCTTGGTGTGACATGTAGGGAGAGCGCTCTAACAGTCTCTTACAGTACCTTGGTGCGACGTGTACAGAGAGCACTCTAACAGTCTGTTACAGCACCTTGGTGCGACGTGTACAGAGAGCACTCTAACAGTCTCTTACAGCACCTTGGTGCGACGTGTTGGGAGAGTGCTCTAACAGTCTCTTACAGTACCTTGGTGCGACATGTAGGGAGAGCGCTCTAACAGTCTCTTACAGCACCTTGGTGCGACATGTAGGGAGAGCACTCTAACAGTCTCTTACAGCACCTTGGTGCGACGTGTACAGAGAGCACTCTAACAGTCTCTTACAGCACCTTGGTGCGACATGTAGGGAGAGCGCTCTAACAGTCTCTTACAGTACCTTGGTGCGACATGTAGGGAGAGCACTCTAACAGTCTCTTACAGCACCTTGGTGCGACATGTACAGAGAGCACTCTAACAGTCTTTTACAGCACCTTGGTGCGACATGTACAGAGAGCACTCTAACAGTCTCTTACAGCACCTTGGTGCGACGTGTAGGGAGAGTGCTCTAACAGTCTCTTACAGCACCTTGGTGCGACATGTAGGGAGTGTGCTCAAACAGTCTCTTACAGCAACTTGGTGAGATATGTAGGGAGTGTGCTCAAACAGTCTCTTACAGCACCTTGGTGCGACGTGTAGGGAGAGCGCTCTATCTCTTACAGCACTTTGATAAGACGTGTAGGGAGAGCGCTTTAACTATCTCTTGCAGCACCTTGATAAGGCGAGTAGGGAGAATTTACTATCTAAGTATGCAAGTTATTACACTTATAGCTAACTAGCCATTAAAACTTTTTTAGCATATTCAGATAGCATAATATCCAGTTAAAGAAAATTCCACTAAAGATTGTTTAGAAGTATCTTATTTCTTTAGCTATAATTTGCTGTTACAAGGATTTCAGACCTAAAGTAAAACTTCAACACTTTTACTGAAACAATAATTTTTAATAGACTATAAAAAACCAAACTGTTAATATTTTTATATTTTTTCTCTGTATGAAATGAAATTTATGTGCTATAAAATTCTAATTAAAGCTAAATCTATGAATCCTTGATGTACCTTCAAGTTAAAATTAGAGAAGAGTTAGTTAACTAAAAGTTTAATTACACTGGTCAACAAAATTAAATGTATTATACTCATTATGAATGCAAACCAACTTTTTTAGACAAATTTTTCATGCTGATTTCAAAATTTCACTCCATTTGTATGCAGCACGAATCAGTTTTTCAGTAGATACATAGAAATATTTACATATTTGTATATATGAAATCATTAACGTAATAAATAAGGACATATTATTTTTAGAAAGTAAATGAGTTTATTGAGTTAAAAACCATCACTATCATTCTACAAAGAGTGAATACACAAAAAATGGGTCAGACAAAACAGACAAAGTTAGAACAACAGAGTTAGAAACATTGTGATTAAGTTATACGAACACTGCGCTCTAGCAGATACTTCTCCTTCAGTCTTTCTTGCCAACAGTTCTGCTTTATCTTTTGAGAGGGTTAGGTCTCTGACAAGGTCTTTCAGTTCAGCTTGCGAAAATTTCTGAGGTTCAAAGCTATCATCATCAGCCAGGTAATCTTCCTCAGCAGCACTATCGTGACAGTCAGCATCACCATCTGGTGGAACTGGAATTGGCAGACTTCCATTGTGAGGCACAGGTCTCATTGCAGAATCCAAATTGGGATACGCAATTTTGTGTTTATTCTTCATAGAAAATCCTGTGACATTTACTTTGCAAAAATAACAGTCATTAAAATGGTCTTTCGGTTCCCTCCATATCATTGGAATGGCAAAAGGCATGGACTTCTTCCTCTTATTGAACCAGTCACGTAAGCCATTTGAGCAAGCTGAGCAGATAAAATGTGGTGCCCATAACTTGTCCAGATCTCCAAGAGGACAGTCAAAGTATAGCTTATAAATCTTCTTGATCTCTGGTGTTATTGTACGTTTTTGAGCTTTCACAATAAATTGTCCACAGACATAACAAAACACATCAGGAGGATTTCTACACTGTCTTGACATTGTTAACACTGTAAAACAAGTAAGGAAATAGATACAAACGGTTATACTTATATTGAATTTGAGATGATGAAATATTTCATCAGACCAATTATGACCAGACAATTTGAGATGTTGAAATATTGCATCTGAACTATGCAGCAATGAATAATGTAGTTTATTTTAAAGGTATGTTTCCATGATGTAAATGAAATACATGCATACACGTCATTAATTGGAATTTCTATATAATGCACGAGCTAAAACCAAAAACTTTCTTATCTTGAAAACTGTACGTGATGTCAAAAAACTAATTGTATATTTAAACTCAGCATTAAAAACTACACTAAGTAAACCTTGACATATGCTTGATGAAAAATACTTGTTGACCAGTGTTATTAGTTGATACGTGTGTAATCAGTGGTTCTAAATGGAATTTTATGGTTATTTATAGAAAAAAATTGTATGGGTTGCAGAGCGGCTACCTTGACAATGTTTAGTAGTAGAAAACTCACATTCAGAAGTCTGCACTCTTAATAAATCAAAGCAAACATTAACACAATCCATACTTACACATTAACTTATTTAGAAAATATTTCTTATTAAAGACTTAAAAGATATGTAAATAGTAAAACAATCAAAGAGATTAATACCAACTAAAATAAGACTATTAACTTGTATCAATTCTTTTCCTAAAAAGAAAAATCAGAAGGGAAAAGAAACATTTTATGAACTTAGAAAACAGAGAACAAAGGTAAAAGATTCCCTGATATAGGTTGTATGAAGTTTTATCCCATAAATATCACTTTGTTTAACAATTTTTAAAAAAAAATTATTTAACTACACAGCAACTTTTAAAGATGTGAAAATGAAACAGTAGTATACAAGATGGAGCTATCTATACACCAGTTGTTTATCACAACAGCAGCAAACACTATTGTTGAAGAACTAATGGAATGGATTTTAAAACTAAATAAAACTACTATGGACGTCATTCAAATGAAACTTGGATGAAAAAGCAGTGTTGGCATGGTATCTGCTCCCCGGGTTTTACTTGAATGTCCTGACTATTATTATTATTATTGGCAGGTTTAACCACGGGCCAGCTAGCCTCATCTCAAAGTTCTATCTTGGGATAGGCTAAGTATAATCTCGCAATTGTAAATATTCTGATACAAACAGAATAACTATAAAGCATTAATTTATTTTACAACCTGTCAGAACAACTTTAAAAATTAGGCTTTAACATTTGCATTTTCATTCTTTTCCCTGAAGGCCTGGCACGAGCTACCTTGGCTCTCCCTGCCTCCTTGTACAAACCAAACTACACTAAAGCTGAACAACAAGAGATAATTAAGAAAGTGAACAGACCTTTGGTCTTGGTGCTGGCACATGCATCGAAAGGTTCACATTAAAACTAAATACCTTTTGCTAGAATATAACTAAAGATATCCTTTAGATTTAAAAGTTATATTCCAATGAAAACTCAGTAGTTTCTATATAATGTTGTTTTAATGAATGGTTTTTTCAAAGTGTAACAATTTATTGTCGAAATTTTAATTTTTAAAATTTTTTATGCACTTACACTGTTGAAAACACGAGGCTATTAAGGTAAAGGTGATAGCAAGGTATATAAAAAAATTGTCAGTCAGAAATCCTCAGATAAGCAAAGGTGTGCATAAATTAATCAAACAGCTTACTGCTCAGGCCAGGTGATTGCAATCAACCGTGATTTCACAAAAAAGGGCATACAGTAGAATGTTTTAGGTGATAACAAGGGTTGATACATACTGCCTAGTAACAAAAAAACAACAAAGCACTGCCTTCGGGGAAGGGGTGGAGAGAGAGAGAGAGAGAGAAAGCAGTTTAAATCCCTCGTTTATCCAATACCTGTGAGTAGCACTTTACAGTAACCATACTCATTAGTCATGGCTGATTTATTTTTCGAAATTATCATCAAGAAACAACAGAATAAGACATGAGAGAAAATATGCAACAAAGAAAAGCATATATATTCATATCAAGAGAAACAGTTTATGTCGACTTCTTTATTCCCAATATATAATGAGAATGCTCATTTTCTTTAGAGGCTAGTTGTAATTAGAGATGTTTTCCTTCTGTTTCCATATATTTCTATGGCAACACTGTCATACTTAATCCTTAAGTTCAATGTCGAGGTACATTTGAAATAGTTTATTGCTAATCTGCATATGTATGCAGTGTTGTTAGCCCAGAATGGTCACACGGAAGTGGAGTCAGTATTTTTTTGTAAGTAGAGTATATTTGTTTACAAGTTTATGCATATCTTTATTTACTGAGTCCCCTTTACATGTATGTGTTTAATATATAATCAATTATAAATTATTTTTTATTATAAAGGTTATGCAGAAAAATGAGCTAGAAGAAACTGTGGATACAGAGAGTTAATTAAGCAACAAATATGGAAATAATAGAACTCCTTCTCCAACTTCCTGGCCATCTGTAAGATTATTTTGATAAGCTGACTCAATTGGCTGTAAACCAGTACCATCATTTTTCTTGGATAAAGTGTCCATGACAGGCTGAAAAGGGAAGAGAAGGGGTTTTCTATGGGCCCTCACTTGACACTAATAGCAGCACAAGCCCTCCATGAAAGCTCTGGTTACAAGTCAGTCAATAGGAAGAAAGGATACCACATTAATCAGCCCTAATAATTACCTGTAGAAAAGCCAGATTTATTGTAGCCAGTGACCTAGGCACCCACACCGTATTTGTCTCGGATTACTATTGTGTATTGACTCTCAATACGAACATTAATTATGCAAAAAGTTGCAAGCATAGCTTAATTTCAGTACCAGCTGGACAAGACCTTGATAATGACTACCAGAAAAGGTGAGTGCATGGTACCTCCTTTTTGTCTGGTAAAGCTAACCAGCAAGGTGAGATCTGTTGGTACAGCTGTAAACATGTGTTTCTGATTAAAAAACAGGTGTAGTAGTTCCACCCACACACAAAACACATACAGAGCTGTAATTGCATAAGTTACCTCCCTTCCCCAAATTCACACCTTTTCTCAATTCATTTAAAATATGCTAAATAGCTCACAAAGGATTTTATCATAAATCCAATTGTTATTTTTCAAATAAAATTGCTCCTAACATTAACCTTTTTAATAGAGTTTGGTATTTAAACATTACAACTACTCATATTTTTTTAATGTATCTCTGATTAGTAGGTGCTTAATTAAAAGTAAATTTTTTTAAAAAATGTCTCAAGTATCATAATTTAATATTTTGTATTTAAGTGCTTGTTAATTAAATATTTAAACCACACTAATTTATTTTTAAAAATATCAAGCAGGATTGTCCAATGTCCACTGAAGGAAAAAAAAAAAAAACTAATATATAAGCTTTATAACAAGAACAAGTAAAAAAAATTGTGAAGATTTATATATATTTCCTTTTAGATTAAAAAAAATCTGAAAGTTCCAGACGTAGGTAGTTTGGATCCTCATAAGAGACTGATAGTGAAGGCTTGTCTTCTAAAGAAAGCTGTGCTTCCTTTTTTTAAAAATACATAACACACCAATAATAAACTCATAATGATTCATCTCTGACACATGTCAGGGGTAATTATTCCCCATCTATTCCTGGCACATTCCAAAAATGTCATCATGTCCTGTCAGATTGCAACTATCACACACACTACCGAGATCAGCTATTGATTATTATTATTATTATTATTATTAGTATTATTATTATTATTATTATTGCATGATTTTTTTTTAAATCTAAAATAAAGCTGAAAAATATGACATCGCCAGCCTGACAGTTAGCACATTCATTTGTTCACACTAAGCCAATATTTCTGTTCAAAGGCCTGTTTGTTGTTTATTCACATCTATTTCTGGTCTTTCCTGTACATGACCTTTGGCCTCTGGGAGTCAGTTTCAAAGAGACCATTTTAAAGAAAGAAAGACCACTTGTAGCAGTCATGGAGCAAATTAAAATTAAGTTTTCTAATTATAGGTAATCTGTCATGGGAAACCGTTCGTAGTGGTAGCATCATCAAGTGTGCTTCTTTTTTTTTTTGCCTGCGGCACATTATTATTTATAATTGGTTAGTGCAGTAGTAACTAGGGTCAAAGTCTTTGTTGTTGTTTCTGTTCCATGGCATCTAGCCAACACAGGTGCGCCACACCCAATTCCTTTGCTTCCCTCTCCCACTGACTGCAAATTAATCGTATGGTTAACCCACTTCCTACAGTCTCTCCACTGCCGAAATCAATCGACTGAATAACTTCCACGGCTTTTCTTCCTTTTCCTGTTGTTTTCTCTTCTGTTTTTTTGCTATTAATTATCACCATCATTATTATACTTATTTCACTTTTTCAACAAAAAAAACAACACATATCTATGGTGGCTGCTGGATAACTGTTCACTCCTTTGGGTCACTGATGGGGTTCAAATCATTTATTTTTAAAACGCAATAACAGACAGTTTTAAAGTCGGCGAAATTCCCAAAACAGGTGCGTTCACTTCATACTTCTCACAGGGTCCAGAGTCGCAACATCGCCAACTACATTTAATAAGCCATCTGAATGATGGCTTTGCTTTAGATACGCTAAACATGCAGTATCTATCAACTTGCAGG
>JACATO010001626.1:0-99600 GCA_018389105.1 Nautilus pompilius
ACGATAGGCGCGAGAAACTGCACGGTGACTTTTACTTCAGCACAGGAGAGAAATAAAGACAAACAACAAGCGACGCGATGACTTACCTACAGACATTACTATCTAGTTATTTATGACGAGGGTGGAATGGCATTTATATTACCCATAAGCCCATTCCTCCTCTTACCGCCACCCCAGTAGGATATCGGTGACGTCATCCATACATCGTGGAAATGTCTCTTACCAGAATATGTCGCACGCGTGTCTCCTGCCCCCGTCCCAAGTATTCTCGATTATTTTATTTTTTTCAGTCTTTTAATTTGTCCCACTTCGCGGAGGGAGGGAGGGGCTGGCACCTTAAACCTCAGTAGCGGGCCCATTATCGATTACTCTCGCTGTTGTTCTCGCTTGCTTTTAATTACTTTGATCACAGCCGCAAACAGACGGTCGAATCTTTGCAAATTTGTTGCTGCGTGGGCACCACATTCCAACAAATTGCTTCGAAAACAACATCATCTTCTCCGCGGGAAATCCGGTGGTGGGTGGGGGGATGAGAGACCGGGTCTTTTAATGAAGCGTGCGCCTGGAAGTTGGGCATCTCGAAGAATTCATCCCCGCCAAGGCGGCTGTGATCTTGATCCTCTCTCGGGATGGTGGAGTACCAGTTATCACGCCGACTTAAGTCTGGACACACCGTGTGGCCTGTAGCTGGAGATCCACTTTCCCCATTACCATGGCAGTCAGAAGATCGACATGATGAGCCCATCGCGTTGGCAAGTGGAAATTGACTGATCGGAAAAGGAAAAAAAGGTTGGAGATTAGATTTGTATAATTCTTAAAAGCATCATTGAATAAAATGTTTGAGAACATATCTGACAGCCGATATTAGGAACAAATGTTTGTTTTTTGTCAGCATTTGGTTTAGCGTGGGAGCCATACACGTTGACCGGTCGCCTTTGGCCGACCGGTTTTTGGTGTATGGAACTCAGACGAATTTCTGTTTTAATGTGGCACGTGGTCGCTGGCGATATGTTACGGTAGGGGTCAGGTGATCTATCTTAGAAACTCCGCTCTTCCCGAACGCCACGACGTTATTTTCATGTGTGTGGAAAAGATATTGCCTTCCGTTGAGCAGCAAGCTCACTTTTAGGCGTTGTTTCGAAAGCTGTGCTGATACCACTTCTAACCTGTACGCTGCCTTCGCCATTGTGACTGTGTTCCAGAATCCGGACACAGAATCTGCTTATCCTATGATGGAACGACATATATGCTGGCTGATCGTCACTAAGCACTGAAACTAGCAGACCAGAGTATCTTTAGACATCCAATAATAGACAAATAATCATCTTAAACTAATGCTGTCAGATTTCAATACCTGAATCCGTTGACTATAGTGTGCAGCTCTCGAGCTTTCGTGACCATCTTTAGCAGACCAGCCCGTCGGGGAGAGAGTTTTTCTTGCGGTCCTATCTAATTTTTAATAATCTAGTTGTTTTTTTTCATTCTCTCGGCCTCTGATGGAACTCCAAAGTTTGCTGTGTCTCCCTCTTTTTCCAAGCGTTAAAGGCTAATTTTAGCTGTGAGTCTGTTTATAGGAAACTAGAAAACGGGTTTGTCGTGTGTGTTGTGTGTGTGTCCTGTGTGTGTGAGAGAAAGAGAGAGAGAGAGAGAAGACGTCAGTAAACACAGAGAGAGAAGGAGAGATGAGGGGTAAGAGAGAGGAGAGACAGACAGGATAGTGACGTCAAGAGAGAGAGAGAAGGAGAGGGACAGGAGAGCAGTATAGTGCGTACGAGCGCACGATCAGTATGACTGTCAGAAGACGTCAGAGAGCGAGCAGGGAGGCGAGGGGGATCTCAAGATGCTCTTCCGTCGTCCCCCCCCACAGCTCTCGCTGCCGTTCCGTCCCCCCGCGCGCTCGCTATCTCGCTCTCTCTCAGTACAGCCGCCCTCCCGAGCCCTCCGAGAGACTGGCTTCATCGTCGCTCGATAGCTCTCTCTACTTCTCCTCTCCGCGCGCTCTCGCGCGAGTCTCCTTATATCCCCCCCCCCGCTCTCTCATTCTCTCTTTCTTTTTCTCGCTCGCTAGAGAGACCTCTCAGAGAATACGTCATACACCACCGAGGAGAAGTAGAGCGCGAGAGTCAGAGCTGAGGTCAGTACGAGAGAGCGATGGAGATATGGTAGGGGTCGAGAGAGAGAGACAGAGATACGTCAGTACAACACACAGAGAGATGAGTTCAGACAACATATAATATATCTAGAGAGAGAGAGAGAAGAGAGAGAGAGAGATAGAAGAGAGATGAGACAGTACAGAGAGGGAAGAGATGGAGAGAGAGAGCGGCGAGAGAGAAGAGAGAGAGAAGATCTCTAGAAGATAGAGAGAGATTGCGTCATAACAGCGTAGAGAGGAGAGAGGAGAAAGAGAATAGAGAGAAGAGAGAGGGAAAGAGAGGCGAGAGATATATATCGAGAGAGAGCAGCGAGCGAGGAGAGCGAGCGGAGAGAGATAGAAGAGAGAGAGGATTATTTTTAACTGACTCGTTTTTAAATACTGACAGTTAGCTTGCCAAATAATATAATGGCAGGTATGCCACAAATTTAGTATATTTTGCTGATAACTTTATGATGGAAGAGAGGGACAGTTGTCATTACGTTATTGGTCAGCCTGTCGCAGAAGCTAGATCAATATTTACCGACGCAGGTCGTCGGTCGGACATAACTTAAGAAGGTCCGCGTGTGGAATGTGTTCGAAGCGTAATGAATTCGTTATCGAACCACTCGCCCTACTTCTCTGATAATGCTAAGGAAAACGTCACGAAAATCTGTTGTGCGAACACTAGTATGAGAAAATATAAAACCTGTACGAAAAAATAATAGGAAACGAAATTAAGAATTGAAAGTTTGGTTACAAAGAGGGCGTAGTAGCCGGAAGTCTAGATTGCATTAATATTGCAAACGACTGTCTCCGTGGTTTATCGGAGCCTTACACCTTTTTGTTGGTAGAAACAATCTGTCTGTCAGAAATAAAGCTAACAAATAATTTGGGGTGGAGTTGATTATGAATCTCGCCTTTAATGATATGCAGTTTACACTAATGATTGCTCTGTAATTAAATAACCGCCGATTCTCTCTGTAAGCATATTTGGCAATACAAACCCATATTTACGAAACTAAGGCTTTCTCCGAGCTGTTTCAGTGAAGCAGTAGATGCTCTGCTCTGTCGCTAAGCTAAGCTGTAGATATTTACTTTCTGCTCCCTGATTCACTTTTATCCACCATCCGCCGCCATTATAAGCGGCAGAAGTGAGCAGAATAATGCCTCGACCTCATCACCAACCTGGTGACAAAGGTGTGTGGCACAGGAAGAACTCTTTAGTCTTACAAAATGCTTCAGAAGATCTTGCTCAAGTACGTGTGAGCCTCAAAAGTATCGTCGGGGTTTACTCTTCTCTGCGGCGGCACCTGCACTTGGAGAAGAACTTAACAAAAAACTTTAATCACGATGACTTCCGGTCACGTGTGAAGACTGGGATGTTATGCTATATACTGCAGTATGGCGTAGTGGAGACAAAATTATAGTGCTTGTCGAAGGACGTCTCATTTCTAGGGGATCTATCGCCATTTTAAAGACAAATCTCCTACGCATATCGAGATGTTATGTTCGCATTCTTGAGGATCTTACTTATCTCTTCTCTTCATTTGTCCATTTTATGATGCAGTATTATATATTATCACAGAAAATGATCAGAGCACCTGTCTTTACGCGGCTTAATTTGTTATTCTTGAATCTCAAAAAAAAAAAAAACAACAACAGAAATACATCAGTTTTGTGGAAGGGTACATGAAACATTTAACAGCAAGAAAACTTTAGTTTCTTTAAAATCGCTTCCGCGGTGCCAAGTTTGGTTACTGTCGTGACGGTGGGAAGACCTCTTGTAACAACTGAAGGCTTCAAAATCCCGTGAGTTCAGCCCAGGCACCTCGATGCTCGGTAACCAGCCCGGACGAGGCCAGCCTCTGCAGTCACTGGCAGCGCCGAAACAGGAAGATTTAAGATGAAACGAAAACAGTAAAAAGAGAATAATGTAAGTAACACAGAAGTGTCCGCTTGATGGAGCTGGCAGTCTCGTTATGACGTGAGCGCGCGAGCGATTTAAATGAAGTTAGCTAAGCTGTATTTTCGTTTCTAGTTCAGTATTTGGATGTTACTGCCCCTCTCTCCTTTTGTTTGCCAATCTCGCTCTCTATCAGTTAAGGATTTTTTTTATAAAAAAAAATTGTTATTACCTCATTCGCTCCCATAGTTTTTATCATTTCCGATATTACGGCTTTGAATACCGAAACTTTAGTGGGCAGGTGGTCGAAGTTTAAATCTGGGTTATTCGATGCGACAGCTTTTAGTTTTGTACTAAATTTTGAAACGTTGCTGGAACTTTGGATCCTTCTGATGAAATGCCTAACGTAGCCATTTACCTGATGTCTTTTCTTGTAGGTATTAGAAAGTTTTAATATCTTTTTTTTAAAATTCTTTTATTACTGATCATTCGTGACGTGCTCAGTTCAGTAACGACTCCCTCTGGTGGTCGAGTTCTCTTCTTCTACATATAGTAATGCTGCCGAAATCAACTTCCTGACAGGAAAAATATCAGAATACATCTTCAGAATTTCAATTATTGGCCTCATTTCCGGAGAACTCTTCCCGTGATCGTGGAAACAACTTACCAAGGGCTGATTGAGTAATCGACATTATCCATAGATATAATTGGTTTATCTGTTAACCTCGGTTTTGCCGCCATTTCCGCAGCCTTGGTGCCACCTAATCTAGTAAAACCACGGCGTGATTTTAATATATTTTATTATCTGCGAAGAAGAGGTTTTACCAGTTCCGTTTGCCCGAAAACTTCGACAACCGAAGTTCGTAACTGGTTTCGTAAATGCGAATCCATTATCGCAAGAGAAATAGGGGGGGGCAAAAATACCTCACCCACCTCCCTCTGGTAACTAGGGAAGGAACACAATCGAATTATAGGGCCACGCGGTACCTAAAGGAATGATCGCGCGGAGAGGCAAATAACAAATGGACTTAGTTTAATTTGTTTATTATAACGACGAGCGGGGATGCAGCACAGGTAGCTAAACCCAACATCTGAAGGAAAATAAAAACACAGAGGAAGGTGACGCTGAGCTCTGTTATCTGGCGTACTGGAACTAACCGTGAGCAACGTTCGCTGGTCACAAAAAGGTAGGTTCCGGTCACGCGATCGTGTTCGGGATTGTATAGGGGTGGGAAACACGTCTTTGCCGCACCAGTGCTATGATACAGCGCCGTCCAGGCCTGCAAAGTGAGAGGACCGTTTACAGACGGGTTATCTGGTGTAATGGCGGATAGGTGAGGTCGAGAGACCTGGTAAGAAGACGATGGAATTTTAAACACGCACACTTTGTTATTTCGACGGTTTTTGAGTAGTCAGTAGTAGTAATGCAAAGGTTATTGGCGACAAACGCTTTGAGGTGTGCATTAAAATCCAGGCCCGCTTTGTCTTGTAATTTGTAGCTCAACAGCTGGTCGGATCTTTCAACGTCCGCGCGTTCGAGTCCACGCCCCCCCCCCAGTGTCACGTGACAGCTGGGAACGTCAGGTGGGTGTTTCCGATCTGAAAAGAAAGAAAACGGACAAAAACGCTATTCTCGCTGTTTTAGAAGAGGAAGCGGCCGGATTGTGTCTTGTAGCCAAACTGGCGGGTAAAATGGTCGCGTTTTGAACTCTAAAATGGTACCAGGAAATCTTTAATAAGCAAAATAGTCAAACATATGAAGAGATGGAAGATGAAGAATGACGTTCGATAATGGAGCAACAAATAAGCCTATCATTTTAAGAGCAGAAAGATTATTCTGGGTTGGGAACAAATGCGTGGGCTACCAGCGCTGGAGCTGGCCAGAAGACCGGGTAACCAGTTATGATGGCGCTAACACGTGATCTCTGCCATTCTATTTTTCCAAATCAAGGGAGGACGACTCAAAGAGACTTTCTTTCGTACACCAGAGGACGCTTTCCGCTCTAACGAAAGTGACATCCCTGTAACAGGAGCCTCAATTAAAGTATTAGACAGGAACCTGGAATTGGATCCAATTGTCGCGTTGCAGGTTCATGACACGGGGGTCGTATTTTGATTTTTAGATGAATAATACAATAAAAACAGTAGGCATAATGACTCTGTTTAGACACCCAAGGGGGCGAATTATTCAATGGGCAGGCAGGTAGATAGATAGATAGGTGTCAGATAAGACGACTACGATCTGATGAAACCCCGAGGTGTGCTCCAGAGTTGGCGCCATGATGGCGAGTTCTCGTCTTAGAAGCAGGCATGCCAAGCTGTGGCGTTCGTGCAGTCTCATCAAAAGGTGACTTATCGAGCTGCTGATGCTCCAGATACCTCTGGCCTGGGAAGACCGGAAATTATTTTTAACCCAAAAGGTCATCGCGTAACGGAAACTGCGTTCACCCGTTTACGTAGTCGGAAATGGTATCGGGTCCCCAAAGAAGATACATCTTGATCAGGGCATGGGCTGCTGCTCCCTTATCACGCCGCAGGATGAAACGTTAGCTATCGGCTTAGATTAAAGGAGCGGTGACGCCATTAGGGACGCTATCTCTGACGTGCAATGCACGTCACGGCGGTCGCGATCTCTCTCCAAACCCTGATACCTTTTACGGAAACAATCCCTTTCTTGGACCGCCACTTTCTGCCGTGGGGGGGGGCTCGACTTTGCGATATTTACCGATACTGGCACTGGAGGGAGGCTTTCTCAAGGTTTCCGTCGAATCGCCTCTGTCTCTCGCACGGCAGAAGTAGCGCATTGGCCGCCTGGTGGCAGGGTTTCTCGTAAACTCTCGCTGACCGCGCCGAACCCCGATAAAATCCTTAGTGAAGGGTAAATGGTATTCTGTATTTTGTTATTAGGCGGACGACAATTCGCTATTATTTTATTAATGTAGATAACAACACAACCCGTACCCCTTTCATCGTGTGCTCTGCTGGAGAGGAACAGAGCTGAGAAGGCGACAGAGAGTTTTCAGCTCCCAACCGGGATCTTCTCCGAGGTTTCCGATCACCGCGATGGGAGGACAACTCCTGTCGGGTTACACAGGTCTGTGAGATCGCGACCCCCCGGACAGCGCGGGTCTTGGCTTTCGAGACCCGATGAACGGCCATGATATGATATGATCAGCAATAACGACGTCCGGCAGTTAGCGATTACCTTCAATCGTGCCGCGGCCGCTTGTCTCCTCCAGTAACTAAGAAGAAACAGAGAAGATGCAGTTAATACTTCTGAAGTGCTCGTTTCAAATCCCTGAAATCAGCTGCGATCGCAACACCTAATCTCGCCCCGTTTCGGCTAAGACCCTGACGAACTCATCTTCGCTCGCCGGCGAAACGTTTGTAGTTTCAGCTAATAATCAGAGAATCGGCAGAAGTCGTAATACAGCAATAGGATGGGAAATACACCTTGTGCAATGCTAAACCACCAGGTTGTTTTTTCTTCTTTAACGCCCGTGGTTAGAGAGGAGAAAAACTCACGGAATACAGGAAATTCGATCGTGAAGGTTCTCGTTCTAAACGCCATGCCGCCTGCACGTGTACGTGCTAGTCGAGTACGTAAGTGAATTGATGTTATCGCCAACAACGGCTGATCAGTACTTTAAATTAGAACTTACATTCAAATAAAAGAAGTTATCTTCGTTTATCATACGCCGAGGTATGATATCTGTTTATTTGATATTTATTCTTATAACAAAGGAAACAAAACAATACAATCTCGACAAATGGGTTCTGATAGGACCAAGGCTGCGTGAAAACATTGCTCACCGCGTCTTTGAGAGGCTCTCTAAAGAATTATTATTATTATTATTATTATTATTATTATTATTATTATTATTATTATTATTATTATTATTATTATTATTATTTGTCGTGGTAATTTAGATCAGGAGATGTTTTAAAATTTTAACACGGTTACAGCTGTTGGTAATCACGATATTTAAATTAGATATTAGTCACTCCTCTCATTGGTCGGACACACGGTTAGCTTCTGCTGCTCTCTGCGTTCTCGATTAAAACTACATTTTTCAAAAGCCAAAAAAACAAAAATAACAAAATTGTATTTTTTGCCAAGTTTTAAATTACAAATTAACATGGGGCACTTTAATGTAAAAAAGCCCCCCTTTAACAAATATTATTTTTTTTTTTGTTTGTTTTTAAATTAATGCTATCCACGAACTCAGAGCGTTTTATGTATGCATCAGATTCTTTGTAATATAAGCCTACGGTTTATCAGAAACCGGCGGAATCGGTCAGTCGCTGAGATGACTTGGAAATCAGCGATTGAAGTCAGGTGGTAGCATTTACGATGGTGGTGACTCATAGTTTCGTAGCCTAGGAACATTCCCGTATTGGTTTTCTCCTCGACGCCGGGGCTGACGTGAGCCAGGAGTGGGTGGGGATGGAGAAAGATGTTCTTTTATATCGGTTTGTAAACTGAACAACAAGGAGAAGGAAAAACGACCTCTCAAGCAGTCGCTTCGGGGCTGAGCGATGTTACACCTCCGGACGATTATTTGAACAGTATCTCAGCCCACGCGATCGGAACCTTATCCTTAAAACCAGCCGCGCTTGTTGTCGCTGCATTTGTTTAGCTGTTTATATCTTGAACCAGGCCGATTTAAGTTTGACGCCCTCTTGATGCTTTACCGCGGCTGGAGACGATGCTTCGGACTCTTCAGCCCTGAACGGGTCGCTGTTTGTTTGTAGCTGGGAATGACCTTTGAAAATCGGGAGAATTTTTCCATTTATCTTTCGGAATTAAATATAAGGTCTGTTCCTGCTTCATTGGCTCTTTCCTCTTCTTGGGGTTCGTTGTTTGTTTCCCGTCTACATTTTCATTTCTCACACCGTAGGAAGTCATCCACATCCACAGACGGCCTATCAAGTTCCAGCGTCGGCTCAAATCTAAAAATACGAAACTCCGCCTCAAAATCGTACAAGCAGATTGAATGATCTCGCCGAATAACGTAAACACGCGATTTTGTCTGGTGGGGAAAAAAAGGTTTTGACAAATTGCTATTTGAAAATGAAAATAAGTCTACTTTCAACCGTATATTTATCCTTTCGGGTAATATCATGAAATTGAATATAAATAAGGCTGGCGTACTGCCTTCTTAAGAATATTCTCAATGATAGATTCTCCAAAGGAAAGAAGGTCTTCGTAAACAAGAAACCGTCGATGGTTATCTATACTGACGGTAAGAATGCATCGATGATATATATAAATATACCATTTTGTGGGCTCGCTCCCAAGAGATTGAGAACTGTCAGCGGCTACCAATGTTCCGGAGGGGGAAAAGTAGCCACATGTTGGAGTCAAAGAGGAAAGAAGGAATCTGTTGTAAGATGCTTGAATAAACTACGCAAAGTCGGATGTAACCCTAAAGCTCTCTCTCTCTCTCGCTCTCTCTCTCTCTCCCTCTCTCTCTCTATCCTCTCTCTCTCCTCTCTCTCTCTCTCGTCTCTCTCTCTCTCTCTCTCTCTCTCTCTCTCTCTCTCTCTCTCTCTCTCTCGCTCCTCTCTCTCTCCTCTCTCTCTCTCTCCTCTCTCTCTCTCTCTCTCTCTCTCTCTCTCTCTCCTCTCTCTCTCTCTCTCTCTCTCTCTCTCATGAGTAAATACCATGTAATCCCATCTTCATCTGTAAAGTCTACTTAATATTGTCCTTAATGAGTCAGAAAATTTGAGATTTTTTGCGGTATGAATTCTTATCGCTGATCCACATCGGGAGAAGAATTCAGCTTTGTACCAACTTCATTGATTAACGTAAAGGCAACTAAAGTATCGTTTTATTTATCTTTACATGGAATTTATTGTCTGTCTTTAGTTTTTAACGTCATACGTTCTTCATTCCAGTCGACGATGACTTTGTAACTATGCGAGAGGCATGACTTTCAACAGGAATGAAGTTAAAAGGATGTAAATGACGTCATCGATCGAGGTTAATAGACATCATAATTGGCTTGTGTATTTATGGCAGCTTCACTTCATGTCAACTCGATTGATTTTAATTCAAGACAGAGCTTTCTTCTTTTCATCTCTTTCGCGCCGGTCGATAACGACCCTTCGCAATCTTCCACATCATCACTTGTTGAGCTGCTCGAGGTCATGTTGCTTGCTTGTTTTAACATTCGTCGAACTGCGATTTTAGCCTCATTCAAATCCCGATAATGTTGTTTCCTGTTCTTGTGGTTTCGAAAATGTGTGCAGGTGTGTTTAATGTTGGGTTTCGTTAAATCTGTCGTTCTCACTAACAAGACATGCGTACTTCAATATAAAGCTTAGTTCCATTCAGTGCAGTATTTCACGTGATTTGACTTCCAGATGTAAACTTTGAAGAAAAATTCGAAGAATTTTGAACTCTTTAGTGTTTACGTAACCTTTTTTTTGTTGGGAATACTTTGATTTAGCCGTTTGTTAATAATCTGCCTCCAAACAACTAACGAAAATGTTTAGTTTCTTGAATTGGGAAGATCTAGGCTGGTTGCTACAAGAGTAAGTTGTTACATTACCTTGTGATTGAGGGTCAAACCATATGACGTCGACGATAGCCTCATCCACACGTAAACACATGACGTCGACGATAGCCTCATCCACACGTAAACACATGACGTCGATTACAGCCTCCTCTACACGTAAACACATGACGTCGATTACAGCCTCCTCTACACGTCAACATATGACGTCGGTTACAGCCTCCTCTACACGTAAACACATGACGTCGACGATAGCCTCATCCACACGTAAACACATGGCGTCGACGATAGCCTCATCCACACGTAAACACATGACGTCGACGATAGCCTCATCCACACGTAAACACATGACGTCGACGATAGCCTCATCCACACGTAAACACATGACGTCGATTACAGCCTCCTCTACACGTAAACACATGACGTCGATTACAGCCTCCTCTACACGTCAACATATGACGTCGGTTACAGCCTCCTCTACACGTAAACACATGACGTCGACGATAGCCTCATCCACACGTAAACACATGACGTCGACGATAGCCTCATCCACACGTAAACACATGACGTCGACGATAGCCTCATCCACACGTAAACACATGACGTCGACGATAGCCTCATCCACACGTAAACACATGACGTCGATTACAGCCTCCTCTACACGTAAACACATGACGTCGGTTACAGCCTCCTCTACACGTCAACATATGACGTCGGTTACAGCCTCCTCTACACGTAAACACATGACGTCGATTACAGCCTCCTCTACACGTCAACATATGACGTCGGTTACAGCCTCATCCACACGTAAACACATGACGTCGACGATAGCGTCATCCACACGTAAACACATGACGTCGACGATAGCGTCATCCACACGTAAACACATGACGTCGACGATAGCCTCATCCACACGTAAACACATGACGTCGACGATAGCCTCATCCACACGTAAACACATGACGTCGATTATAGCCTCATTTCTGCATTTATTTAGAAATTACTGATGCTATAACAAGTTATCTCTAATAACTAGCCTCAGTATACTCTACATAGTACATCTTGTTATTTATTAGTACTTACTAATAAAAGTGACTATTAAATCTGCAACCTCAAAACGTTGATAAATCTGTGTTAGCTTAGTAACATTTTTCTCAGTCGTTTATAAGCTTTTATATATATGTGTGTGTGTGTTGTGTGTGTGTGTGTAATTGTCTGAAATTCTAAAGTAGTGAATAGATATTCATATTAATATTTCGATATCTTTATAGTTATTGGTTGTCTGGATAATTGGTCTGTCTAATTATGTAGTTCAGTTAAATATAACGCCAGATTTCTGCTGACATTAAACCAAACTCACAACTTTAGTTGGTGCTGCTCTAATGCAATTTTAATATCTTATCACCGTTTCACCCATCGCTTTACCTCGCCTTACTCAGGATATTTCAGCGAAGAAAACAGGTTCGGAGCTCTAGTTAAAGACGGAGCTGCCTTGGAGTAAGAAAGAATAAAAAAGGATAAGATCAAAATGAAACCTTTTCTTTCCTAAGATTGTTCAGGGACCATTACAAAATACAGATACAGTCGAGTTACAAAAAAAAAAATGTTTAATAACAAAGTACGAAGGACTGCAATTTTGAAGATCGCCTTAAGATTGCCTATCCTCGAGTCTAGCTGGTTTTGGCTGGACTGACAATGGAAGGGAACCAAGTTTTGCAGGATAAAAGTTAAGATTGATATTTACGTCTGTTTTCTTGTTACAGAGAGCCATCAACCGAAAACCCTTCAAAGTCCAGAGTCGACCAAATATTGCGTTGAGTGAAAAGCCATCAGTACTTCAGCTTTAATGGCTGTCACGAATAACTTTAGAAGTATCTTTACGTAGCGTTTATACGAAATTTACACTCCTTTATATTCGACGTCGTGTGAGCACAGTCCTTTTACTTTGGCTCTTCACGTCAGTCGCTGAAGATAAAGTCCCGATAACTCTTGTTTATTGTACTTTCATTTCTCTCGCGAGTTCTTTCAACTGGTCAAAAAATCCCGGAGTCTACAACACGTTCACCAAAATTAAACTTAGAAATATCGGACAGCACGTAAAGGTACCGTGGCTGCCTTATTAATTACATTGTTTTGTTGTTTTTTATGAAAAAAAAAACTTCCACCATTTATTCTGCGTTGCGCAAAGTAAAACTGCATTTTCACGCCAATTAATCCTTGTTTGGTATTCATGAAGGCCCCTTCCTAGACATTCATAAATCAGAAAAGAATGCGCATTTTTCAATATTCTTCCTGACTACGAAATTATTTTAACAAACGGATAATTTGATAATTTTGGTCAACATTATATTTACAATTAAAGAAAGGATAACGATAGAAATATTTTCCATGCTTAAGAGGTTCTGCTTTCCTAGCTTCGCATTCTGAGAACGTTTTTATTACTTGTCTGTGGATAGAACTTGAGACTCCGCACGTCGATCTTGCATGAGAGTGAAAGTAGAAGCTCTGACAGGATAATCTTTTGCATTCTTAGTTTCCATTTGTTTTACTTTTTAAAAAAGAAAAAAAAAATCTTCGACTATTTCGCCAGGTAGAAAATTGTGTCACGTGATGTGAAAATGACTTCCATAGTCTCGCCAAGCTTAGTTATGGCTTCTTTGCACACCTGCCTAATTGAATGTCGGACAGAATGATCGAGTGCTAATGGCGTCGATGTAAGTTTCAACTTTCCTCCGACGACCAGGTGATGACCGTTTCTTGAACCGTCAACGTCATTAAAGGATGTTGCAAGTCACGTGCGCACACGCGAGTGCGAATGGTCAGGTGGGTACGGGTATTATGTACTTTGTTCGAATTTGACAACAGGAGACGGAGAGGGAGGGAGGGAGGGAGGGGAGAGAGAGAGAGAGAGAGAGAGAGAGAGAGAGAGAGAGAGAGATGCTAGCAGGAAATGAAATCTTGCCATTACAATTAGGACAAAACAGGAAATTACAGGTGTTTGTTGGTGAGTCTATTGAATTAAGTTAATCAGGCATCATCCTTTGTCACTCAATCTAAAACCCTCGCTGTATTAATTTTATATCTTTATCCAAATCCGGAAACACGCCGTGGATGTGCTCTCGAGAATTCTGCTGCCGTCTGAAGTTTCTTACGGTGATTGACCGATGCCTGATACAACAACAACAACAACAACAAAAAACAATTATTTTATCTCTCTTTCTCTCTCTCTCTCTCTCTCTCTCTCTCTCTCTCTCTCTCTCTCTCTCTCTCTTTCTCTCCAAGACAAGGTAACCAATTCTTTTTTTAATTATAGCCAGTTAACTCCGATTATAAATCACTACAAGAGTAATTTCTGAGCATCACGTGTTTTATCACTCTTTTTAAGTAAGGTGGGATTTTACAAGGAAAATCGGTTTATCGAACCTTGTACAACCGCCGCCACCCGGACGAGTTACCGTTCCTTTCCCTGTCTAACCCCGACGTTCCGCTCCACCCCCGTGTCTATTTTTTTAACATGACGTTTTGCACAACATCGTGTGACGTCAACGCGTCGAATCGGTGGACGCGTTTCTCTTTGTTCCTGCCCCCCCCAACAATCCACATACCTACGAGCTCGGTGACAGGGTTGCATCGCTATTTGGATTGGAATTAGCAATATTCCGGTGTGGCGGTCCGTTCACGGCGGTGTTGCTGTCTGAGTAAAACCGGAGACGAGGAGGTTGCCTAAACAGGTGCCCCTGCCACCCCCCGCCAATCAGGCTACAAGTTACCTCGGGGATGGATCACGTGTAAAGCTAATCACGAACTTCAAGTGACTTCCGCTGCCGGATATTTCCCGACTAAAACGAACGAATTGGTCTACGCCAATAAATGTTTCTTTTTTCTTTTAGTTTAAGGCATCAAAAATAACGGGGGGGGTTAAAAAAATCTCAAAAGATCAACAGCGAATTCCCTGCAATTGCTGCGGACGGATAACGAATAAGTGTTGGAGAAAAATCTAATAAAAGATTTTCATTTCCTCTGTTATTGCATAGATAGGCTAGAGATTTTTTTGTATGTTACCATCGCTAACTACTTTAGTGCAAAAAAAATGCACCAGCGGATTTGTAATAATGAATTTGCGCGCCCTCCGGCGGAACCCCGGTTAACTATTGAAATACTTTTCCCAAAGACACGGCAGCTTTTCTGTTGTCGTCTTGTCGGTAACTCTTACTTTTTCCTGTCTTTATTGTTCCTTTATTTGGCTCGAGACTTGTAATGATGATGGTGGAATATTCTGTATTTTCCCCAGCAACAGAACTGTACAAATATCTCAAGAGTCAGCAACAGATTAAAAAAAAAAAAAGAGACATCACTCACCTTAATAGTTTCTTTAATTCATGGATCTTTAGAAATAACTCATGCGCTGCTTCGAGCACTTTGAACAATTATCGTTCTTCCATTTTGCCTCTCTTTTCAACTTCTTGTTTTTATTTATGAACATAATGCATTTATTTTTTTTTTATTTTACTCGATTATTAAAAAGTTGCATTTGGAATTGCTTACGTAATAATAATTAGGGTTTTAAATGTATTTTAAATATTTGTTCGCAAACCATTTATCAATAATAAACAGCGGAGTTCGATATTCTTCACTCACTCGTTTTGTTCTATTTAGTAATCGGTTATTTATAACCGTATTATTGGTCCTATGATTTAGCCAAACTTTCGGGTTTACTCTAGCAAGTTCTTTCAAGAAAGAATACCAAAAACTGAGAGATAATTCCTTCTTGACACTCACGGACCCCCAAATCTTCTTGATGTATTAGCGTCTAACGAACGTGTTGCTATTTCTTAAAGAAACACCCACTCTCGGACAAATGGAGGAAGCCATCGCGCACCCCACCTGGCGGTGGGCTGTTCTTACCGACAGATAATGGCTTTGTTGAAATGGTAATTTCTGTTTTAGATTTAGGATTCACTAAGATTACTGCAACAACAAAAGATACCCTGCCCAGCTTTGGTTCTGTAAAGGTCCAGCAGCTGATAGGAAACCGCAAATTTTTAAAAAGTTTCTGGATTTTATAAATCCCTGGGTTTCCAAACACAAAATCGCGGGCAATTTTTTTACGTCACTTCCCGGAAGCTCGAAGAGTTTGACATAGAAGGGAGAGGGGGGAACGTACGTGCAGTCAGATTTCCTACCAGCTTCCGGTGTGCGCACTTAAATGGCGCTGGATCTCGGAAGAAACGAGAACTAACCGACTAACTAACCGGAAGTCGCAATCAATCACCAACACGCACTGTCTGCTCAAAATATATCAGAATAATAATAATAATTACATTAATGTTGTTGAACCTTAGAGTAAACCTTTCTGTAAATACAGGGCGTCTCAGAAATGTGGGGACGGCCTTTGCACACACACACACACACACACACACACACACACCACACACACACACCGATTTGTGTAGATGCCTAATGTCACTCGGCGTTTCTGTAGGTCAAAGTATGAAGTAAGAAATGGACAAAAGCTGAGTTATCTCCCCCTAGCTCAAAGTAAACAGCGTAATTCCTTTAATCGGCTGGCAGGTACAGGTTCATAGGTGCCGGATTAGGTAATGTGCCGGTGTATATCTACATAGTTAAACAGTAATAGGCATAATTTACCTATAATACAGGAAATCGGAATAACATTAACTCACCTCAGCTAAATTAAGTGAAAAGTTAACTGTATATTGTATAGCAAAAAGTGGCTTTCCTTATGTACAAGACCGGTGATGTTAACAAAACTCTCTTCCTTTTCATCTAACGGCTGGTTGAAAGCCTATTCTTTAATGATATCATAAAATAATTGAAAGACATGCATGTTTATTGAAGTACATAATACAAAATGTTTTCACAGAGCATTAAATATTCAAACATGCACCGGCAAACGATGGAGTGGTTCACAGCGCCGCATAGCGGTGGCCAATCACACTAGTTCGCGCCTGATGCCTGATCGCAGGATGCCGGATTGAATAGATTATTACTGTGATGCGAACAGTTACAGAATGACTCATCCCTTCCAGAGTCCGTCAAGAACAGGTACGTTTATTAAATTCTACTGGGCAATTTCCCGTCAGGCGTGACGTTCCTCACAATTCGGGATTTACTCGACGATGATTACGTGTTAGGTGCGTGATACCTGTTAGTATGCAAAAACATTAAGGTCCGTGTCGCCCCCTCCCACCAGCTCCTATTGTTTTACTCTTTACTCTTCTTCTCAAAAAACAACAAAAAAACGAACGACGCTTCCTGGTGTCGTGTTCATGGCTGTTTTGGTTTAATTGAACGTCTGTGAAAAAGAATGGCGTCTGTCTCCTTTCCCTGTCTCACTCCGGAAGGGCTTTTTCACCGGCGGCGCAGCTAAACCGGAAGTGCACGTGGAAGAGGAGAAGGCGAACCGGCGGCGCAGCTAAACCGGAAGTGCACGTGGAAGAGGAGAAGGCGAAACAGTTAGAGAAGGAGATGGAAAACAGATTTAGCCGCGCTAACGGCGCCGAAGGCGGAGAACCCAACGAAACGTCTCCACGGGACCAACGCATCAAAGACGAAGTTTCATTTCGAAGCAAACGTTGGAGAGATACTTATTAATTACAGGTGTGGCATCCGAGTGACCTCCATCTCTGGTGCGACACGGCTTTCTCTTAGCACAAGCTTTAAAGAAGAACAGCGATAATTCGTCTTCGTGGCAGCACCGTTTGATAATTCGGTCGCCGCGATGGGCTCAACACTTCGCCGTCCGCTGTGTCTGAGCATGCCCAGTTTCCCTTACTAGTAAATGAACTGCATCTTAAAGCGGTGTTTCACTTGTACGCCATTTTTAAAATCACGTGATTAACGGAACTTAATTTTGAAATTTTTTTTTTAAAAACGAAAAGCCATGATTTCAGCTATTTCTGGATAAATAGTAACGAGAAGGAATCATGTTCATTCGCACGGGCCGATGGGTTAGGGGTGGGATGAAATCAGCAAACCAATTTAAATCGATCTGCTGCTGCAGTATTTTTCTCAATCGTTTCTGAGCGAACGGAAAGAAAATCGAATAACGATACACTCAGCTGATGGCGACCAGATCAGCGAGACGAGCGCCAGAAAAGACAACATAGGAACCAAATACTGCGCGAAACAAAGTTTCGTATTTAATTAGTCTGGAAATGTGGCTCTAAATTATAAAGTTAAATTCCACCCTCTCTCATTGGCCTCTACTCGAATCTGCTCTGGGGACCTTACATCCCCATATCTTCCTTCCTGTATCGCTGGGAGTCAAGTGGCGACAATCTTGATAGATCGGTTTGTTTGGCAACCACTTTCTAACAAGTTCTCCTTTGTTTGTCTTCAATTAAAGAGTGTTCGCGTAACTATAGCAACAGAGGTTCCGCGGAATGAATTACAGTGAAAGGAATTACAGAAAGATAATGTAACTCTCTCCGTTTAAACACCATCAGCGAGCACGACCTGTTTAAATATGATACTGTAAACGCTCTCAGACAAACGATCTAGTCCCGACCACGTGTTTTCTGAATCCCCAGTAATATAATTCATTGGGCGCGAAGACGAATTTTTGATAAAAGCTTCGTGTGCCAACAGAAGCTCTTTTTACGAGAATGGATATTATAACAGTCGCCCTTACACGTGAAACTGCATATACTAATAAATGGATTCGTGCATGAAATATGGCGCAGCTCATCGGTAAGTTTAGATTTTTGCCAACTAATACATATATATATGTGTGTGTGTGTGTGGGGGGGAATAATAATTAAAATTGTAACTATGATTTCGCCAATCCTTTTATTTACAAGATCCCTAACTGTTCTTACAGGGTTAACGTGGAAGAGCAAAGGTTTTATTCCCGAGTTCAATTTAAGTTAATAAATCGGGTATTAATTACAGCAAAAGATAAAATAGAATGGAAGCTGGTGTTCGAGCTGCGCACGCGAAATGTTTCGGTGATAACTAACGGCTGTCACGCTTCGTCTGTTCATAATGTTAATAAAACGGTCGCACTAATTGGCTTTTGGGGTAATAACTATAACAGTTTAGTTTATCCAAGCGGGCATCAGACTGTTTAATCCGTTCCACTCCGATAATCCACCGTAGAAGACCGAATGGTGCCATGAGAGTGACTGGAATAGGTTTCGATTACTGTCTTTCCCTTTCCTCTTTGAATACAGCTGTAAGAAAGGTAAACCTGGGAATGTTTCGCGCAACTAGCTTCTCACGGATACATCGTCATAATCGCGTAGGGGGGGGGCGGGGCGGCCGGCCGGAAGTCTCGGACCCAGCCACACTGCCGGAATATCACGTGACAGCTGTAAACGACCCGGTTCTCTAATAACGGCCACGCCAAAAACAGATCTATAGGAGTAGATGCGCTCAGGGGACTACGGTTAAAATAGAAAGTAAACTTGGCTAGAAAATCCGGACTAGGACAGCGGTTCGAAATAATGAACGAGTACGGTCACAGCACGAACCCCTGCATCAGACTTTAGCTTCTCCTCTTGTTGTTGTTTTTTCTGAAACGAATAAATAGGGTTCGCCATCGCTGAGCAAATCTATCCACGCTAGAAATTAAATATCGCTTTATCCTGAGAACTTATGACCTGGTTCGTCAAATTTGAAGTGGAAGAGCATTGTCGTTTTGCCCCCACTATAAAGGGGCACCCTATATCGTTCCTGAAGCGCGAGCCTCTCTCTAAGTCTCATCATTCATCCCGCGCCGAATGTACCGGAACAGCAGCGAACAGATCACGTGACGTCAGCAAATATGGTCATCTGACAGTCATCGGGTTCACAAGGTTTAACACGGCGTGGTGAGTTATTAAAAAGCTGCTTCACTAAAACATCCAGCAGCGTCTCATTCAGCTGCTGATAATGTTACATTTTCCTAGCTGAGTCTGAAGCTAGCGAAAAGCATTTAGATGCTGTTATCTTTCCATCACTGCTACAAGCCGACCGAAAACCGGTTTCTTTTCCTTCTTTGCCCCCTCCTCCCCCTTTTTTGGAGCGGAAGGTTGTAATATCGGGGTCGACTCTAAGGTTAAGGATGAGCCTGGGCGATGCGAGTTGTTTCCTCCGAGCCCCCCGCTGTGTGTGTGTGTGTGTGTGACGAACGAACGTTCCTTTCCTGCTCTATCCTCCTGGGACGAGACTCGAACTCTTCGACAGCACTGGTAATCCGCAAGAACGTCCGACAGCGACTTTCCGGTCGACTCGTGGCAGGGATGGTGTAAAAAGAGGCACCATCGCAAGCGAGCGAATATTTTTAGCAGTTCGGATAGCAGCCTGAACATCGTCAATTCGCTGGCTGTGGCGATAAAAGAAGCCCAATGTCGGAGTCGGCGAGAGGCTGGCGCAGTTCGCTCGGTGGCTGAGAGGGCAAGTTAATAATAATAACAATTTTAAAACACCCAGATAGTTGTTCTCGTTGAATATAAGGAACATTTGTTGTCGGCTTTGCGGCGGCATTCAGCAGCATTTCTGTAAGTTCCGCTGCTCTGAAGATATCTACAGGGTGGCCCAAAAATACGGAAACACGTTTAAACGTTCATAATTTCTGAAGTTATTAAATAATTTCTATTTCGTTTCGTGTGTTTTGAGTAAACCCCTCACTGCGGCTCTTACTACCCACCTGTCTTCAGAGGAAAGGATCCCAACTGTGGACTCGCTTGCCCACCGTGAAAATCCCGCGGTGGTAGCTCCGAAATTTAAAGGTCGATATGGTCGCGATCTACTCACATGGATATAAACCTTCTGAAACTCTTGGTGAAAAGTGGAAGTGTTTCTCAGAGGTGCTACGAGTTGGGAGGTGATGCCGGTAACGGGGAGCAAATTAATAGAGCTTTTCGGCAAATTCCTATCGAACCCGACAGGGGAGCTTCTCCGGAACTAGATTTATTTAGATGTGGCCCGCAAGATTTATCGCCCTTTGCTGCCATACGCTTTGAATGGGTTATTGTTATCGGGATATCACGTCCGCAATATCCATATGCCCTCCAACACTATATTGGAGGTGAATCTGGGTTCAGATTGACTTTTTAAAATATATATATAATTAAAGTAGAATACAGACAGTTATCGCTCAGCTACATCTGAATTGTAAAATGTAGTTCGACGTTTATAAACACCATTAACTTACATGGCTCTCTCAATAAAAAGGGATACATTCCTGCGGCTGATTTGATTAGATGTCCAGAGGAAGGAATAGGTCTGATTTTCACGAGATCCTTATTCTGAACCGAATACTAAATCAATCAAACCGCTTATTGATTCTAACCGGAAATCGTCGCCGGACGGGAAGTCGTTATGGCTTCATGGTACCCGACTGACGTAAGAACACCCAAACAATGCCGGATATCTGCCGTGTGGTGTGATGTTAGGCAGATGAGGATGAATACGGAGATTTCATCAAAGTCGATCAGACAGATAGCGAAGCAGCCATGAGTTGAGACACCGAAAGCTTTCGCGCTTGTAGAACTAGTCCGACTTCCTGTTTTACGGGTGGCAGGTTACTCCACCTGGTGGCGTTTGTTTGTACTGGTTTGATTCCGGACTGTCCAGTTTTCGGCGAACCGGCTGGGCCGCCTCTCATCTCCCATCACGGGAAGAGACATCCGTCGGGTTTTTCTGCAAAAAAAAAACGTCGCTCGCTGAGATTTAATGAGATCTATCGACAAAAGTCGTGGAGGCAGACGGGATATCATCTTAAAGCTGAAGCGAGAATCGCCCGACGGAGATGGATAAGCTTCTTTCCGCGGCCGTCGGAGCTCGTTGGGCGCCATCGTCGCCGGAATTAGTCGATTTCGAGAGAATGGAGTCTTCTTCGAGACGATCTCCTATAACCAGGCTGAAGAAATTAAAACTCTAATCGCGTTTGCTCCGTAGCCGGCGCCTCCCCTGATTGTGATGAACCACGGTCAGACTTTCGGCCGGTAAACAGGACAGACACCTTTAACGTGAACACAAGCTCTCACCGGGTAAGCTCTGGTACTTTATATTCCCGAGGCAGTTCTTGGTTTTCGAGAAGAAAAAAGATTGATGCCGATTTACGGATAGAATTTTTTTTTTTTTAATTCCGCACTGAGGTTATTTCCTGATAATAATTTCCGCATTGGCCTGTTTTACCACTGGTTCTGTAATTACGATCAGACTCTATCTTAAGGCTTTCTAATGATATCCGCGTGGCCAGAATGCGGTATGGATGTCGTTAATAATGCGGTTACGTTTAATACCGGGGTTGTCGTTGCTTATGTTATTATTTATTTGCTAATTGAACTATATGCTTGCTCGAAGTGTTCTACTAACCCCTTTTCCAGGGTGGGTGTCTGGTTCACACGAGCAGTTAAAAATCTACCCTCTTGCTAAATCGCATGGACGTTTCAGTTGGTTTTGGGGGGATCAGATGGCGAGAACAAAAATAGAAAGCGATGCGATGTCGGAGTTTCGAAGCATCGCAATGTTGCAGAGTCAGGGCAAAGGCGTCCGCCATTTACGGCATTTCTTCCGGTCACGTGGGGAAAGGCGAGTGCACATGCGCAGAAGTGTGTATAGGGGGGGCGGCGGCGAGAGAGGTACAAAGCCGTTGTAGTTCTTTAACCTGAATCTGGAACTTAACTCTTGCTCGCGCTATTTTCAGTCCCGTATGTGCCAGTCCGACTGGGAATCCAACCGCACTCCGGCCCCCTCTGAGTCTGCGACGTCATCATATCACTATAATCCGTTCCGTTGTTGTCCCCTCGTTCTCCATGTGTGCCGGAAAGTTTATTCCCTTCTTCAACTAACCCGCCCTGTCTTCTGTCTCTTTGATACTGCAGCTGCAGGCAAATTTCGTAGACTTATTTCTCCAACTCGTGATGGCGTTTTCCGCCTCCGCTGACAGAAGAACGGCTCGACACAGATGCGCATTCACTATTGAAGGCTCGCTGAGAAACCATATCTATGGTTTCTGGTTATCCTGGATTTCTTTTAGTTCTTGTAACGCTTTATGTGCTGGAAAAGTTGCGAAGTAAAACTTGTTATAGATTGTGAATGGGCTTATTGACTTGAGTTCTCTTTCTGCCTTTGATCTCCTCTCATTTATCTCAGCCTTAATACAGCGATCAGAACGATAATGGGATACGGTGATGTAATCTGTACGATCTAGTGAGGAAAACAATAAATAACGGTTGCACACAGTTCGAAACTGGCAATGAAGTTTGATCACACCTGGACACAGTTTGATGTATTTAATGACGTCACCCAGGTAGGTTTCATCGAAAAGAAGCCAGAACACTGCTTGTCGTGAAACAGTCTCTTTCTAACAGTTACAGGTAAGCGACGTGACCGTCATCGCAGCGGTTTGCTGCTGTGGCGCCTCCTGCCCGGTTTTTCGTGAACTAAACCGTTTTCTCTGTAACTCTGCGAAAGTCGGCTAATAGCACTGCTCTACACCTGAAACAGCAGTCACGTCTCTGCCTGTCTACTTCCGGTCCATAACCTAGCTATGGGTGGGTATCGCTGCTCATCGGTAGGTCTTCGCCACCGAGCAACCATTCTGTTAATGTCCGTTAGGTTCGTCATATGAACATTTGTGCGGATCTCATATCCAATTTAACCATTATTGCGCAAATTTTGTGCAACCCGACAGCGGTGTGACTTCCCTGGATACACCCCATCAGGAGACCCAGAACGACATGCAGCATCCAGACAATGCAATTCTCACATGACTCGAGTCTTGAGTCCACAAAAAAAGTTTAAAGATCATATGACACCTTCTACAATGGCCAGGGTCGACTGTGAATAGTCATCCAAAAGGCCTGACACAATATCCGTATATTTCTCATCACTGTACTGCAATACGCGTTTTTGTCTAATTTGTCATGTATCTACTTTCACTTTACATAAATTATATCTTACGATAGATCAGTCTTTATTTAAGTTACATCTGAGCCCGTCACATGATCAAGTTGTATACATCTATTATGTTATTTCGCATCATTCAAAAGATGCTGCGCATTTTTGCATCACGTAATATGTTACCGTGTATCTCTCTGCGTTATAATAATTGTATATTTTAACTGTATATGTATTTACACTTTATTATTAATGTCTATATTTTTTAATATACATCTGTCTTTCTCTACATCACATATTTTAACTACGTAAACTTCGCAGTGTTTCGTCAGTTGGCATCAACCAAACTTATCACGTTCACATCCGTATGATCTCCAGCACCAACAGTAACATTGGTTTTGGTTATCCACGAGGGGTGGAGCGCTTCAGAGGCTGATGGATGAGACAAAACCGCCATGCAGTGTAATTTATTGGGGTTTAGAATTTCCTTTCTCCCTTCTCCCATATTCATCACGAGCCTGACAGCGTCCGTGTGTACGATGCTCGCTCCAACCCACCCACCCACCCTGTCTATAGCAGACAAGCAAATTCGTGCACATCTGCGATATTGATTTGCATTTACCACTACGCAAAACCGTCGCGTTCATATGACTGGAATTTTCCTTAAAGCTGTGCCAACCTTCTCCACAGGTTCCTGCTTTAAAGCGAGAAGCTTTTACTCTAATTATCATCTGCGTTTTTAAAAGAAAACAAAACCGTAAGGCTGGGCGTGGCGTCTGCGGGGACAGGGACAAAAGAAGGGAGCGGTTTATCCGGGGTGGGAGGACCAAAAAAGACCTTTCTAAATCGACACGGTCCCCCTATTTAAACACGCCAATAAGGGCGATCCTACAACTCTATCTACAATCTGAAGTTCTAGCTGCGATTAAATATCGGATTTTGATTACCGAAACCATCTTGTAGAAGGAACCTAATTCTGGTACCACCTAAAGAATCAATCAATCAATCAATCAATCAATCAATCAATCAATCAATCAATCAATCAATCAATCAATCAATCAATCAATCAATCAGTTTTTTTGCCTTACAATTTTTTTTTAAAAAAACCCGAGTCATTGGTTTATTATAAATTAATAATTAGTATAGTATGGTATAGTATAGTGTAGTATACGTGTCAAAGTCGGGAACCGATCGCAGCATGTAGGGGACCCCAAATGTTGAGAAGTGCCAGAAGACAGGATAGCATTGCGATTAGGAGGATGCAGGAGGACATTGCAGCTTTTACGAAGTCCTTGAGAAGTCCTCATCCACCCGGTTCTCGTAATGTCCAAGATTAGAAGACTCTGTTCCGGCTTAATACTACACACACTGACGGGCCAGCGCTGGGGATGAGCTGCTGAAGAAATCAGAGCGTACAGAATAGATTCACGACCTTTCGTCTGTCGTCAGAAACATCCGCCTTTATTTCGCATCAGTTTTCTTCTTCTAGAGGATCCACCATCCTGACGACGCCCGGCCGCCGACTTCCTTCCGTACGGGGCCAGAGAGAGGTCGGCTCGGCGGTGTTCGTTAAACATGGAGACCTCCTCGGTGGGAGGAGGGGGGCCGGATATCGAGGGATAAGGCGATAAGACTGAACACTATAAAATAAAATAAAAAAGGGGGGAAACGTTCTGCTTTGCTTTTATTCTGATGACTTCATTTTTCATGGACGTCTTCGCTGGCCGGCTGGCTGGCGATGAGGGGAAGAAGCTATTACGGCCATCATTCCTCGTCACCATGACAGAGGTCGTGACCCCCGCTGTTCCTCCCTTTTGACAATAGACCACACCCCCCCTACCACCACCACCACCCGCGGTTTGTGCGATCAAATAAACCCTGCCGACTGAAGATTTGGGTTTATTATAATTTCCTTGGAATATTTTTTTTCTTTTTTCTTTGAAAGTAAATCTCTCTATTCCTTTCGCTGGCTCTCGTCCGTCGGTGAAGCTGCTGCTCCGGTTCTAAAAGCTAGCTTGACGGAACAGCGTAGAACAGCCGTCTGTCGGTCACACACACCCCCCACCCGCATCTACGAAACACATCCTCATTTTACTTCCACCCGAGTACAGCCTGAGCTCGATTGCCTGTCGTTTCACATGGAGTTTCTATCAAATATTAAACTGCAATGGCATCATCCATTTTCCGCGCTCCTGTAGCAAGAGCAGCGGACGGTGCCGTTGGAGATGGTTCACAGTGCATGTTCGAGCCGGTATCGGTGTAGATTGGAGCCGGACCTTTAAAGAACCGGTGTCGAGATTCAAGAGCAGTTCAGACCAGGGTTCTGTCAAGGATGCTTGAGCAGGTTCGCCAGACATTTCGAGCGGGATTGAATTAGGAATAAACAGGAGCTTTTCCTGGTTTGGAGCAGGAGTTTTGCCAGGAGCACAAGAGCATCACGATAGCGTCCATCGTAAGGGACCATTTAAGAATAACTTCCTAATTTCAGTTTTCACGGCCAAGTTAGATGAGGTTTTTTTTTTACAATACTTTTTATTCGGCGATTGCTTAGCAGCCCGGAGATTAAAGATCAGGAAAAGGATTAGATTAAGATAGGAAGAGGGGCTTCAGAGCCGACGCTAATGACGCGTAATCGTAAAAGAGATTAACCGAAGGGGTTTAGGATTTCCCGGCGAGAGAACTTCTCCGGCCTGAGCGTAACAAAGGACTGGCGTCGCAGGGAAGAATCGCCGCTGCTGCTGCAACAGCAGAGCCTGGTATCGATCTGAATCGTGGATGAGCCGAGAGATCTGCAGCAAGTATCGCTAACGAGCCGACTGATCTAGTTTATGTTGGGATCTAAATATCACCTGTCATATCTTGCTGTCGATAGCTGCTAATAAAGAAAAACAGGATTACTATATTACTTCTCGTCAGAGTCCTTGACCGAAGGTGCAGAAGGCCGATCAGAGCCATCCTGCTGTTTCACTGGTTTATAAGATCCTTTACGATGCTACACTCAGAATTAAATGTAGTAAGGTCACAGCGCCGAAAGATGACTCGCCAGTGCGTTATTTGGGGGGTTTAACAAGCGAGAAAGCAAAGACCACCTTTATTTGGCATTAAATTTGAAGGATAGACGGTCTTTGAGTTCTTTGTGGCGGTCATTAAAGACGGTGTAATTGTTTTCTTTGTCCATCGTTGATAAAAACGTCCAGGACATTCGCCGCAAAGTCGAATATACAGCAATTGAAGTAGGGTCGGGAAATCTTTACATGTGGACCGTTAAAAGAAAAAGGAGGAATGATTCTCCCTTAACTTTCTTTAATTTTCGCGAAAATGTAGCATCTGCGTAAATCATCGACCCCCCCAATCCCAATTTTCCGGCTTTTCCTTCTTATTTTGTAATTTGAGAGCTGGAGAGTCGTAGAGCTCATCACGCCGCGAAGCCAAATCCTGTCGTACGGTACTTGGACCCAGGGTGCCCGGCAATTCGAATCCGGGCCGTCGCCAGCCGTGCAATGGTTCTCCGTTAGAGAAGAGCGCAGACCGGGTCGCGAGATGTCGACCGTCTCGTGTCCAACGGGAACATCGCGAGATTTGCTGCTGGATGCCCCCCAGACTCTATTATCGACAACACGGGTATCTGGGTGGAGGGGGGGTTAGGCTGCTGTTCTCGAGCTGGTCTGGTCTAATCTGACCACACGTCACTGCGACTAAAGGGGAACGGAAGACTCTCTCTCTTTCTCTTTTTGGTACACGGCGCCCTCTTTCGGCGATTGGCTCCGTTGGTACAGCAGACCGTCGACTGGCGATCTCATCAACAAAAAGGAAAAAAAATAGACATCGTGGAATATTCTCGGCCAGGCTGGTCTGAAATCCTGGGCTTTACGCGTGAGTTGAGGGTGAAGTTACGTTAGAGATGAAGTTTATATTTAAATCTAAGTAGTTTTCTTTTACATAAATGTCCAGACTTGCCTCGCTCAGCATCTCTTTGATCTACCCCGTACATTTACGCAGATACATTTCTTTATGCCGCATCTTAGGGAGGGAAACAGGTTTGTGTTCGTGTTTCGCGTATTGAATTTTAAGAAAGATAAGAACAATTAAAAATATACATCCAGATGAACCTTAGAGTCTTCTCCGCATCTTCCGTATATATAAAAAATAATTAGGTAATATTGAGAGAAGAGTTCAATTAATGATACTTCAAAGTACAAGCTTTCATCTGCTTTATTTATTGTAACTCAAACTTTTCGGAAACTCATTAAAAAAAAAAAACAGAAATATAGTTTAGCTGCGATATAGACTTCTGTTGTTTGTTTTTTTTTTCAATTTCAGTCTAAAATAATAATAATAAAAAAACTTTTTCTCTTCGTTTGTCTACAGACTCCTGGAAACAGCGACGGAGATCGAACGAACGGAACGAGCCGCTCTGAAGAATAAGACATTAAAACCCTGGTTGCAGGTCAGTAAAATTGATTTTCTATACTGCAGAGGAAAAGCTGAGAGGGTGGGGAGGAGAGAGAGGGAGGAAGTACAATGCATTGAAAGATACAGAATACCGGAAAGACAGCAACAGCTGCGCAGCTGCATCTCTCTCGGTCTCTTACTGGGAAAGTAAAACAGAGAACTCTTCTTCTTTTTTTTAAAAAAAAATAAAAATATGGTAGCGCCGTGGCTCGGCCCACTCCCATCAAGAACCCGACATGAGATTTATGCAGGCATCGGAACTTGGTAGGAATGTGCAGGACGTATTTACATATCAAGAACAGACCCGCGATTGAAGTTATTCTCCTCTTCGCCACAGTCTTGCTGAGGCCATGCACATCGTCGAAGGTGAGTACTTCCAAGCCTTACAAACAGCATGCGCACGGAGTAAGCCTCGACAACTCGCCATTACTGCTGAATTCCTTGGGTTAGGAAAGCGATTCCATGAAATCCGTGACGGATTATTACACTGGCACCCCCCCAAAAAAAAACAAAAAAATGGCAACGTCTATATAAACCCATAGTTATGTCTCAATTTTGTCGTTAGTATAATATCAGCATTGAAGAAGTCACGCCTTTAGAGGGCGAGAAAATATCACGCATAAAGTCCGTATCTATCAGTAATTAATTATTGGTCATGTTATCCGAAGATAGACGTAGGGTTATCTCCCCTGAGTCATGCTTCTCTTCGAAGTATCTGATCACCGACTAGCAGAAATCTCCAGGGCTTCCCGTGGTGATTGTGTTGCGTCTCTTCAAACGCGACAGTCATTTGGAACGGAACACAATCTACGATTTTACAGACTTTGAAGATGCCAAGCAGGTAAAACAAAACAACAACAACAAAGAACCTGCATTATTATTTACTCTATTTCAAATTTTACCAATAGTGGGAAGCCATGCCACGATTCTGCGATTCATCAAAATCAGACTTATCCAACCATTCGTGCGCCAAAGTTATTTAGTAACAGCTCCTTTTTTTTTTATATATCACTGGACGTTTGTAACTGACATTGCGCGGCTTATCTGATTAATAATAACTCTGGCGTTTAACGTGTAACCGTTTGTATAGCACGCACTCATGTGTTTTTTTTTTGGTAAATTAAGCCATTCAAAAATATCAGATATTTAGAAAGGTAACCGTTAAAAACATACTGACTAGATTTAAATAGCAAATGTAGCGTTCCTTATGCATGGTTTAGTATTTAAAAAAAAAAACCTTTGTATAGCAGAAACGTTGTACATAATGCGCACCCTTGTACAAAAACACATTCCGACATCGCCGAACACATTCCGACTATTACGCGCACCCTGGTATCACATCGTTCTTCTACAGACAATTCCAGGTACACATGATATCACGAACCAATAAATATTCTGGAAGTCGATCTTCAGTTATTCCATCGACTTTTGTTTCTTTATTTTTAAGAAAAATTCTAAATTTTGTTGATTACTTTTTCGTTTTGGGGGGGAGGGGCTACCAGGGCCTATTCCCATCGGACTTCTCTTCTTCGGGCCCGCGTTCGGAAGAACAGCTTTGCCAAGATCGAATTCCGGGGACCTACGCCACGAACATCTGGCAACGCCAAAAGTCGCACTATTTTCTTTTCTTCCGCGTTGTTAAATCAAAATACCCGCCACTCGGTTATTGCCGAAGACAATGATATAGACTCTCGCCTCATAAAAATGGAGTGGGCTTGTTGTGGGGGGGGGGAATATCCGGCAGCAGCCATTGTTTAATTAAAATGGAGGATGGATATTATGGTGCGATGACCCTGTTTATAACCCGGCGACGTTTTTATTGGCTCCGGTGTAAAAATAGGGGAGAATATCTCCAGGCACCGAATCAGCTACATCAAGTTAGATAACAATCCAGGAAAGGCTAAATCAGACTTCTGCTTTTTTCGTTTTTCGAAATATCGCATTTCTAGAGATTATCGCCCCCTACTTCCGCTTGTCGTTAGATATGTAACCGAACGTTTCTTCTCGACGCTAAAAATAAGAATATCATGGAACCCATAAACTACCAGTACCCCTTATATATAAGTAGCTTCAGACACAACTGTGGTTTGTTGACCAATTCTGCTATCTATTTACTATGTTTACCTTAATTTCCCTTTTGCCGTGTATATATTAATTTCAGACAACTGTTGCTGCTTAGCCATTTTTTTTCTTCTCTGAAATAACATCGACAACTTTCGAAATGTTTAACCTTTGGATTTTTGTCCCTTAAACACACCGACTTGCGCCACCCTCACCTGGTTTCGTACCTAATCCATAATACAATAATATAAGCTTTCGTGTGGTTTCACTTTGGAACAGAGGCATCGTGCAGTTATGATGTCTACGGTGCTAAGCTGTTTTACGACGAGTCATTTCGAATTACGTCGCGATGATAGCATATTCATTTCCTCAGGAATTGACGCGCACAGGCACAAACAACAGAATGAGGTAAAGTGAAAGTAATTTAATGTTTTTAATGGAGAGAGAGAGAGAGAGAGAGAGAGAGGAGAGAGAGAGAGAGAGAGAGAGAGAGAGAAGCAAACGGATTTCTAATAATAATTAATCTGAAACAATTATAAAACAAACTGTAATTATTTAGAATTTAGCAACTTTATCTTGGCGTCTTAGAATCCGAATGCTATAAAAACGTCAGACTTCCGTCTTCAAGGCTTAGGGGATGATATATCCCCGAGATCGACGCTCGAGTAATCCGAAACTTTTGCAATCATTTTCTAAAATTCTTCTGAATCGCTCATATTTTTTTTACCGATTTACCAAAACAACCGTGCGTTTAAAGGTTTAGTTTCCCCGGCTAAACATCATCATAGTTTGTTCGGTTGGTTGAACCTCCGTCGTCTTAGTTCCGGTCTCTGTATGATGGCGCTGTTGTTTATTTACTCACGTTCCCCGGGTGCTACGGCAGCAGTGACCGCGAGGCGACGACAGTGAATGGCGTATCGACATCAGATGGGGTCTTCAAGCGATTCCGACCGGCCGTTCATCGAGCGAACTCCGAGAGAAGTCCCGAAGAGCCCGTCTCGAGAAAAATGGCTGCCGATAATTGCTAGCCTGTCTACAGACCGGAAGAGAGATAGGCTCGGCCGATAGCAATCTGTCTGCCACGTGAGAGATGCGCGGTTTTCGACCCCACGATACATTCCGCGAAAAATGAATGGCCAGAATATTCGGATCTAACTCGGTCTCCCCTTTCTTTGGACGCCAGTCAGCCCGCGGTTCTATGGCGCTGGCGGCTGAATGAATCAGCGTCGGGAATTAAACAGAAGAAGAAACTTTGTATACGCGAAATGGGATCCGTTGTTCCTACTTCCGGTCTTGTGGACGACGTACTTCGAAAGCCTTTCTGATAGTTCTGCGTGCGGGGCCACTTCTATCTCTCCTCGGCTCAACTTCACAGGGTGACAGTTTTAGAAGGTAGAGGCATTCCGACACGTTTCTACAATAAATGAACTAATTAATAAACTTATATTCCAAATAAGCTTTCTTTTGTCTCCATCACTAGAATTTCGCCGCTGTGTTTCGAAGGGAAATGGTGTAATCTTTTTATTTTATTTTTTTTAAATCTCAAAAGAAACCAATCCTTTAACGGGGACGCTCAGAGACAGCCCCACCCCCTGTTGATTTTCATTTTGTAGAGACGTAATGTTATACTTATTCCAAGCTACCAGAGCTGGAAATCTCATTAGTGCGGCTAATGGTGAAGGGAGTTTCCTTCTCTAATAACAGACCCATCGGACCACTACGGCCATTGGTCAGAGTTGGATTCCCTTAGACCGGGTACCAGTTCAGTACATCGCACCTGTCCAGCATGGTTTCCCTATGAATATAAATGGCTGTCCTTTGTCTCGTTTTCGGAACACTTCGGATATCATTTAATCATCCTTGTTTGTCTGATCCCTTTTTATCTTTTTACAAGCTGAAGGGCAGCTCCTGAACACAAACGTCCGCCCACAACGCGCGAGCTAAGTGCTTGTCGTCTTCTCCCCCCCCCCCCTGCTGGACCGGAAGGCTTCCGTCGATGGCGAATCCGACAACACCTGAGTTCGCTTTCGCAGCTGTTCGGATGGCTGAATCCAGGCGAGCCGTCCGTGGGCGTCACGCAGAAAGGGGGCGCTGTCTCGTCTCCGTGAAGATCGTCGATATCGTGCGTTCCGGACCCGCGCACCGGGTCCCCTGCGATCGTTCGGGCCGACAAATGGCTAAGTGGCTCCTTTTAAACCTTCTGATGTCATATTTTGAGGATCCGTGCATGTTTGTTTTTTGCTCCCGTGGTTATTTATTTGCTGAACGGTCTTGCTGCTGCAACCTCATCCGCGCACTCGAGATCGGGCGTAGGATGGGGCGAACAAAACGGTGAACGGTGATGTAAACAGACACGCGGCTCGTGCGCGAGTTCTGTAGATGGGTACCGATGGATTGTCTCGATGTACATACACTCGGCTTTGATGATCGGAGCTCCATTTTCTCCACGGTTTCCATGCCGACCTGCGTCGTAATTTTCGAGGTGGGCTGACTCGTTTTCCTAGAAAGTCTGACGCCAAAATCGCCTGGCACCAGGAATATTTCTCTTTTACTCGGGGAGATGGAAAGGTTGGGGGGAGAGAGAGAGAGAGAGAGAGATGGAGAGAGAGAGAGAGATGGAGAGAGAGAGAGAGAGAGGAGAGAGAGAGAGAGAGAGAGATATGGAAGAGAGAGAGAGAGAGATGGAGAGAGAGAGAGAGAGAGAGATCGAGATCTCGAGAGAGAGAAGAGCTAGAGAGAGAGCGAGATCGAGAGAGAGGATAGACTGGAGAGAGAGAGAAGATCGAGCGATTTCTGGGATCTCGAGAGAGCTTTCTCGCTCTCGAGCGAGAGCTCGAGTTCGAGAGAGAGAAGAGAGAGGAGAGATCTAGGGAGGGGAGAGAGAGAGAGCTTTCTCTCGAGCTCTCTGTATCTCGATCTGCTCTTTCTCCGCTCTCTCTCGAGAGAGAGAGAGAGAGAGATCTAGAGAGAGAGAGACTGGAGCGTCTTGACAGACAACGAATAATGGTCAACAGCGCCGAAGCCATTGCGGATGACCACAAGCCAGGTTACCGTCCATAGTCTGACAAGTTCCACGCTCGTCTCGCCTACAAGGTTTGGTGCGGTGCTGTATGAACTTTTGAAATATTTCTGAACGGTTATTGTACATAAATTACAGAAAGTTCCCATTAGAAAATTAAGTATGAGCAAATGCACTTTACACTGGTTGCAGGCTTCCGAGTTCAGCAATTTCTCTCGAGAATTTAATTAGCATTAATGGGGGAAACCGTATATAGGTTTTCTAATAAATGGTTTTGCAATAATGCAAGTTTTAAACGCAGCCAATAAATATCCCACGAGCGCTAAAACACCAATATTCTTTCGGAGCCAATCGTGTACGAACAAACCCACCCCTAATCTCTCCCTACTGTTTTTTAAAGATTTCCATCAGAAGGTAAAGCGCCCCGCTCTACTTTCATTTTGTTGTTGTTGTTGTTGTTGTTGTTGGCAACCGGTAACCGATTTCTGGCTGTTCCGTTTACTTCACTCGCCGGGCCCCTGAATTCTAACGGACCGTTAACCTTTTAACGATTCTCGACCATTAATTCCGACAGTCGGCAGCGGCTCGACTCATAGCGAAGTCTGAAATCTGGAGAAATAAAATAGATTTTTTTTTTCCTTTTCTTTTATTTATTTATTTTAAAAAAATAAAAAAAAATTGATATTCCGTAGATTTGATTTATCCAGATCTCGTCGTTGTTAGGATGGTCTGGTTTTAGGGGCCTTTGTTGTTGTTGTTTTCCGGTAATAGGTCTTTCTGCTCTCCCTTCCCCCTTATCGTGTTCCCAAGATTTCTTCCTGACGCGGGGCGATAGCGAACTTCCTTCCGTCTGCCAGGACTCAGATTGGCTGTGGACAGGGTTCCGGCTCGGGTAAGCGAACTCGACACCGCTCAACAACAACAACGACAACGTAAAGGGGGCGGGCGGCTCCGTAATCTGTCATCTGCACTGGATGCGTAAACAGTCCCCTTTCCGCTATCACTAAGTGTGCGTTTCTGTCCCTGTCAGCTCAGAAAGTGGTTCGGAAAAACCTTAGACAAATACAATTTATTAGCGGGATGCAGACTGAACTAACGGGAAAGTCAATACCGTCGCTAAACTCCTATCAGCTTTGCTGTAGAGAGATATATCTGACGAGGGGGGGGTCCTTCTTAATTGTAATTGGATATTTGACTTTCTCAGGTCGACAAAAGTGGGGATAACTCCACCCACGTGACCCGCTAACAACCCGTGATTATAAGGGAGGCTACTCCGTGGCCGCGGGTCTACTAGCAGCTGCTTGAAATTTACTCGCGTTAACTGGAAAGGATATTTAAGCTGTCGTTATAGTCTTTGAGATAGGATTTACGAGTCCAGTTCTAATCTTAATTTTTCTAGGTTCCCCCCCCCCCTTCAAAAAAAAAGGGAGCTATAATTTAAAAAGAAGAAAAGGGAAATTTCCTGGAAGGACCTACATTTCGATTGCTCGCTATCGCGAAATAAAAGACGGAGAAGAAAGATGAAAGAGACGAACATCCCGAGTCCGTGTTGTGACCCGTGACCCGGCGGTGATCGCTTAACGGCCGGTTCTTCTTTGAAATTCGCTTTTCAGTCGGGGAAGGGCGAGAGGCTCCGCGGACGACGACGCCGTCTTCATAGCCGCATCGCCAGCCGAAACACGCGCAAGAAGAAGCCGCCGCACGGCAAAATAGTTCTTTACCGAAGGAGACGACAACTTCGCGCGAACCGGTGGCTACTGAGATAAAAAAAAAAAAAAAAGAAGATTCGTAGACGGTGACTATTTCGGAATCCTTTCCCTAAATTCCGTCGTCACGTGGTTCCTGGTTTCGTAAATGTCGATTATGGTGTCCTCGCTGCACTGGCTTAATACGGCCAGCTGGTCATTCTTTGTCGGGTTCCGAGTCCATCCGAGACAACACCCCACCCCGACCCCTGCCAGGTATCGAGCGTCGTTGGCGGCGAATCCTTTAGGAAAGACAGAGGATGGATGATGCGTCCTCGTAGTAAATTCGTCCCTAGCGGCTGCACGGTGGTTTATTTCAACCGGAAGTCAGCTGAGCGGACCTACGAATAGCCGTCCGTCCGAGCGGCCGGAACTCTCGATGTACGAGCGGAGAGATCGGGGAAGGGGCGGCCCCACTTCGTGTAGGGGTCCGACCCCGGTCTCGGCGGGGCTTCCCTCTCCCGGCCGAATTAACGAGGATTTGTGAGACAGGGAGGGGCCGAGCTGACCCTCCCGCCAGGCTTCCTGCTGCTTCAGAAGACCACCCGACTCCTCCGGGCGAGGTCGGACGCCGGTGTCTCCCGCTCTCGCGGCAGATGGCGGCCGGAGCTCGTTATTATTTACAGATCTGCACTATATCAAAAACAAAAAACAAAAAACCCACCAGAAAAGCGAAAGTGCTGTGTGGCCGTGGGGTCATTAACCGAGTTCTCGTGAGAAAACCCGCCCGGTGCCGCTGTGTATCGAGATAAAATGTCAACAGCTTGTTTTATTTATTATTCTCATATTCATTTCGGGAGATTTTTTCTACATCAGCCGACACATTTTCTTATTTAGTGACTTTGGAAAGATGCGTGTCTTATATTTGGGGCCAAAACTGCCCCCCTGCTCCTTCCCCTGCCCCCTCCATAGGGTATGCAGTTTGACGCTTCTCTCTCTCGTCTTCTTCTTCCCCCGACTCCTGCTTGCCCGCACGGCTCAGAGTTACACTTAAAGCGGCTCAAGCGAGTAAGGGGATGGAGTGCCAATGCGATATATAAAATGGAAGCCGCCCCGATCTTAGCACCGGACAGGTTGAAATCGCCCTTGGTGCAGTTCTGAGACGAGACTTAATTTTTGGAAACCGACAGGCGCTAAATATGAAGTGGGGCTGGTTCCCCTCGCGCCAACTAACCCCTGATTGAAATACTATGGTTAGGGTTAGGGTTCCGAAGTCCCTGGGACCGCCGCACAGCGGACCGTGCCTCAGTCATGACGTACGGTTAAATACTTTACCGCACTACTGATGTACACTCAGCTGTTTTGTGTTTCCTCGACTGGAGAGTTATGGTGCAGCCACTATATGTTTAAAAAGTATCTACATATCAAATTTGCCGAAACTACTTCGAAATTATCATAAAGGCCAGATTTTTAGAGAGAGGAGAAATGGCATTAGGTATGGAGTAAATTAAGTTTGCTGACTATCATTGTCCTTCAAGGAATATTTGTCGGTGGGTGGTAGGCGAAAGGACAGAAATGGGGTACTGACTTGACGTCCCAGGCCTCTGTCCTCAGTAACTCCGACTAGGGTCGCTAGAACCCAGGGAAACTCTTGTTGTTGAGCAGGAGAGACCCTAATTAGAACATTTCAAGTGGGAGGAAATCATGAGTTCCCGGAGAACGCCCACATGACAAGATGGCGAAGAAGAGCGAGGAGAATTTGTGCCAAGACAGGTGCGTCAAGTCGAGCCGTTCTCTGCCAGTAATCGAGCCCCCCCAACCGAGGTGGCAGTCCAGTGTTCTAATATCTTTTAAAAATACCTACATACAGCCTGTCATCAAAATACTTTTTTCACCGTGTTCGCGCCGCCAATAAAACTTGTCAATAACCACGTACTTAATAACCAGTGAAAACGCCACTATCACGTGGTTCTAAACCGACGCGGTGGCCTCCCTTGCAGCCCCATTTTCATTCAGTTCCGACCTACGTGCCTGGCAATTTTACAGGGTTTTTTTTGTTTGTTTGTTTTAATGTCGGAGTCAGGTCCGATATCTAGTCGCTGCGCTCCCCCCCTATCTTATCGTTGTAGAGGAAACTTTATCGGCCGCTAGGCTTAGCTTATCGGAAATTAAAATCTTAAGTGTCTTGTAAAGGAGGTAGCGGGCAGCACTTACAGCGCATGCGCCTGGTGCCTAGTGTTTCCAGATAACTTCTTTCAATCTCAGGTTTTATTAATGGTTCTGCCCGATACTCTGAAGAAATCTGCTTCAGTTTTTTTTTTTTGTTTTTTATCCTCTAGTTGCAGCGAGATGACGATATCCGTTCTCGTCATCCGTCAGGGGGGGGCGCGCGATTACCTGGTATTTGCTGCGGACTGAGTCGTACAGCCAAAACCCATAGCAAAGCTGCGAGTTCCCTCACAGTCATATAACCAAAGGGACCAACACTAAGGCGAACGCTTTCATATATTTACTATAGATAAGCATAAATGTGTCTTTATCATAGAATATCGCCAAAAAACTAGACTGCAGAGCAAAATCGAGTGGTTCTACAAACTCGTGATTGTTACCTCCCCTCTTCGCAGTCTACAGGGTGCTTTTATTCTTTCCTTCACAGGAGAGTTCATTAGTTTTGCTTTGTTCCCCTGTTTTGCCTTTAAGAGTTTAATGACATCGCGCAGTAGCTGGTGGGAGAAGGGTTTGGGAGAGTATCAACCTTAGTAAACAAGCGAGTTACCTGGGGGGCTCTGAGAGACCGGATCCGTGACTACCTGGTGAAGAAGATCAAAAAGAAGCCGTGTCATGCCAGACTGAATGGGTCCAGACCGAGATTCGTGGAGGGAGAGAGTCTAACCACCCAGGGGGGGGGGGCGTTGACAGATTAATTTCTAATTTAAACACGTGTACAAATAAGCAAGCACTGCTTCTACTGAAGCTTCGATAGCTGCTGTTTGGCACCGAGACTATAAATATGAAAACAACCGGCTCCATCACGCATGGAACTCTCAATGTTTTAGATAAAGACAAGAGAAGATCCAAAAATCCGGACCATCACGGCACGGCGTGCTTTGTGTTGACTCGCTTGTTTTAAGACGATCCGCCTGGTAACAGATCTAAAATTGAGACCTTATAAACGTTCAGTTTGTGTGGCTCAGAATTATATATGCAAAGTGCGTAGGCGAAGAAGATAGAAGGCTCCAGCAGGATCGACTGCGATCAAGGCTATATCAGGATGATGAGACTGGGTAAAAAGATTAGATTAGCTTCGACAGAGGGAGAGCACCCGCTTACTGAAGAAACTTTGCTGATTCGTGTATTGCGAGAGTTTAGAGAATTGGGTTGCTAGCCCCGAGCTAGTTGCACGAGACTATCATATCTGTAAGGTTGAGGGTAATAATTTTGATGATGGAAGCAGTCCCTTCTGTTTTGTTGCAGTATTTAATCGGGATCTGATTGTAAACTCCAATAACACCCGTTATGCATGCATTTGCCGCCGAACTGTTGATTTCATCCCCCACAATCCGTCAGCTTTGTACATACATCGCCAATCAAAATCCTTCGTACATACACTGTCAATCAAAATCCTTCGCAAATACACTGCCAATCAAAATCCTTCGCACGTACACTGGCAATCAAAATCCTTCGCAAATACACTGCCAATCAAAATCCTTCGCACATACACTGCCAATCGAAATCCTTCGCACATACACTGGCAATCAAAATCCTTCGCACGTACACTGGCAATCAAAATCCTTCGCGCGTACACTGCCAATCAAAATCCTTCGCACGTACACTGCCAATCAAATCCTTCGCACGTACACTGGCAATCAAAATCCTTGCACATACACTCACACATCTTCGGAAGAACTGCTAGAGCTCGCTCCGACGTTAATGCTGGGATAACCTCGAACAACCACCCCCCCATTCCGAATAACATGGGGCTTGTAAATTATTAAAAGTTTACTGTATCTGCATGAACGACATGATATAATCAAACAATGGTTAATCTTTTTTTCTTTATTTTTAAACTAACAACAGAGATATAAATACAACAAGCAACAGCATTAAGTTTTCAAATGTAAAGATGAGGATTAACGAATCCGATGCAAATCTTGAACCACTATCATCACTTAGGCGGGCAGGTTTTTATTGATAAATGTTTCGCTAAACTTCACTAAAATTCAGTTTACTCAAATGATAATAAAAGCACCAACAAATTTTTGTAAATACTCCAGATATTAACTTAATTAAAAATGACAAATTAAAAGTCGTTTTAAATTATTGTAATTTTTAAAAATTAAAATGTTTAAACATGTCTAAATAAGTTCATCATTAGATAGTGTGAAGTTTCTAAAATATCACCGGTGTCTTTGCTTTAGATGATCCATTAGGCACTAAGCGCCAAAATTACTATTACAACTAACAAACTAAACTGTCTAATGGCTCTTGACTTTTAAGCAGATACACAATATTATAAATAATCATGGAAACACTTGCACACAGGATATGTACAAATAATGAGTAATTTAAACTGAAAGACGTGTATAACACATATTGTACGTTATTGCTGAAAACATACAAAAACAAAATTAATACGTTGTGCAGTGGTTTAGTATTTGGTGTGTGAGCTCCTCTGCTTTACATAGCTTGACTCTCTGACTTCGTGGTTCCACACAAAGTTATCAAGGTATGACTTCAAAATATCCTGAAGCACTGCATAATTCAGTCAAGGCGTTAGGTTGCCGTTTGATTCTTTCGATGGCCATTATACCATCATGTAACCTCATTGATGTCCACAACAAAGCTTTGTTTAGGCCGAGGCAACTTAGAGTGTTCCATCAGCCTCCTTATGTTATAGTTAATTGTTCACCACATTGGCTGTACGCTTGAAGTCATTGCCATATTGGAAGATAAATAGCAGCCCAAGGAGATTTCTTGCTGAGGAAATGGCATGATGGATGAGAATCTCTTGTACCTGTTCGATTTTATCCAAATCTCTGACACCCTTCGCTGATATACAGTCCCACCTTGTACTGATGCACCATTATACTTCATTGTAGCTATTGTACAACAACTGTTATATCGTGCCATTGATTACTGCCAAACAGTTCGAATTTGAACTCATCTGTAAAGAGCACCTTCTTCCAGATTTTATCATCTTACTGTTCGATTTTTGATCCCCGTTTTCAGCCTTAATCTAGTAAGACCGATCACTTCTCGCTAATGTGTATCTTACCGTTCTTGAAGAACCTTTAGCATCCGTACTTGTGCTAGGGCATTTGCAATAATTCTACTAGCTCATCATCTATCACGTGCAAAAATATACCCTGTTGTACCTAACAGCATCATTTTCGAAAAGTTTGGGCTTTTTTTCATGGCCTCTTGTCGTCAGTATCAGTTTCCAGTATCTTCCTGAGAGTCTTGCATGCAGCTCCTTCTAAAACATGAAGTCGGGCTGCAATCTGGCGTTTGGAATAGCCTTCCTTAGCTGACATCATAATTTCTATAAGCCTGTGCTGTAATATTTTCTTTAGTATTTACCACACTACAATGATATCATTGTTTATACTTTCATAGTCCTTCTGTAGGAGTGACATTTCCTGATTGCCTTTATGACAACCGATTAACGTGTAATAAATCAGCACATCATTTTTACACATGAAATGCCATTCAACCACGTGTCATTTGCATTTTATACCCAGTTCTTCTCCTTTCTCCATAATTATTTCTATCACTGTATGTATTTGATGTCTGCGTTTTACTTCAGGAGCCCACAAGTTAAGGATACCGATTTCTTACTACCTGGGATGATTAGAAATATACTGGACCCAGAATAATTATGCGAACAAATTCTAAATCTCTTCAACAAGAATTGCTTTTTCACAACGGCCATCCCCAGTCGACCTTCACTAACGAAGCGTCGTTGTTTTAACCCTTTCCGAGCGGGATTATTTTCTTCCGCGGAACTATGGCAGCGTGGAACCTAAAGCGTGGTCAAGAATGACGGCGGTTTTGCGTTGGTGCGTCCGGAATATTTAAATCGAAATGGCTGTTAATCCACACGACGATTATTCACATTAAGCGTTTCTCAAACTAACGATCGCCGTATCTTTGGAGGTCTCAGGACGGACATCGCACGGCAGTGGGTTAAAAAGAGGTAGGAAGCAGGGTGTCAGGCCCTGGAAACCTTCTGGGCGGCGATCAAGGTGCTGTCCTCCCTTCTTTAAATACATCAACACGAGTTTTATTAAGCTTATAAATAAGTTATCGGTTTTCCGTTAACGGTTCCTTTAAATACGAAATGCGATTCTCGCGGGTGGACCTAATGTGGAACGTCGGCCGCTGATGGTGGAGTAAATTCGGGGTTCGCCAGGTGAGTGGGAAGCAGTTACAACGTATGGGTTTTCAAAAAAGATTAGAGAAATCTCAGAGCCGGACTCTCGGTCTACATCTTTCATCGATAGTAGCGAGTCGCTAATTCAATACACAGGACAATGAGACCTCGGCTCGGCCGAGTTAAGGTGAAAGGCGGAAAATATATAAATTCATGCAAATACCCAGGCTGAATAGGTGTCAACGTTTTGTGTTCGTGGAGTTCCAGGAACTATTGATGTCCCCTTTAACTAGCAGCATCCCAGAAAAAAGAAAAAGAATAAACAATGGCAAAATACATAACCAAATGTGTATGTGTGTGTGTATATATATATACACCTTTTTCCCATTGTAATATAAAATCTTCGAAAAAATTAGATCCGTGCTGAAATCAAAAGTCTTGATTTAATTAGGAATTTAATTGGTTTAATTTATGGATGATGTTACCTCCGTACTGTCTAGTAAGTTCATTATCGCCCTTCTCGCGTTCAGGTGAAACAAGATAGAGTTAATTACGAATCAGGGGTTGAAAATTAAAAAAAACGAACTCAAATTAATCGCTGCAGAGACCAGGACAACGTAGACGATATGGACTTTACCCGGGTTGTAGATGCATTTTCATTTGTAATTCATTTAACGGATTCCTAATTTTGCCAGATCTTTTAAAACAGCTCAGCTTTCTAAAACATGTCTCTGTACAGAAGAAAAATCTGGTTTTTGCAAGAGACAAGCAAACGTTCTTCAGGGTGCCGTCGTAAATCCTTTTTATCTCCGCTAAAGAGAACGGGGGAGAACCATCTTTAGCTTCACTGGATTGGCCGGCTGGTGCCGGAAAATGTGGAAGCAGTCGCCAATTTTATTTTACGTCCAGCAAACATTACGCACAATAAGACAAAGCCGATGCTGTATTTAGATTCATTCTTTACCAAAAACTGCTCAAAGACTTCAAAGTAGAGGGCGATTTGCGAACGCCGAAGAACACGCCGTCGTCGCTTGTTGGCGGATGTTATCGTGGAATCGTCTACTTCGGCTTATAATTCTGTTACCTCGTCGATTTGGAAAATTTGCGAACTTCCTTGGCGGGTGTGTAACCGAAAAAGAAAAGAAAGGAAGGAAGAAAGAGAACAGGCAAGAGGGAAAACCTGATATACTGACTAACAGTTTACGACCTTGTTATTATACTTGTGACCGTCAGTGTAGCTGACGAAAACGCGGTATAGTAGCAGGTATCTTTATTTCCCTGGCCCTCTGGGTTTTGACGCAATGTACGTGAAGGCCAGAAGGCCAGGATCGATGATTAAGGGGCCCACGTCTAGTCCTCTTGAGACGATTCAATTAAATTTTTTGTTTGGTTAACGAGCCGCTAATTTTGCGCAGTTGCGAAAGTAGAGATGCCATACTGGGTGTCTGTTGGACAGACAGACGTCAAGGTTTCGGATAGCGGGTACTTGACACGGTGCCTTTTCTTAACGACATAAGTCAGCAGAATGGGAACTGAAAATACAACAGAAGTGCATTTTGTGATAAGGGGAAGGTAGCACTTTGACAAGTGAGCCCTCGTGTAATGAGAGAGTCCCGACAAAAACTTCGAAAGCCTGCTGTTTCCGGTCAGGTTTGAAATCAACGGAAGCGGGATGCATACTGGGATGCATCTTTGAACGGTTTCTTAAGTTAAAGTGAAAGTAGCTAACCGAAAAGTGCCGTTTCCCAAAACAAGGAAAACAAGAGCTTCCCGTCTGCATGTCTGCTAGGTTTGCTTTGAGCAGTTACCAGGGGGGGGGGGTGGGCGGCCTGAACGAGAACTAAGAGGAGACAAACCCTGAGTTAGAGGAGTCGGCAATCGGTCAGATCGCTTTCAGATTTCCGGCCCAGCGATCGGTTTGTTTATTTGAAAGTGCTTTACACGACATACAGCTGACTGTAAGACATCCTCATTAAGATATTTCGGGCGATATGGCCGATGGGTTCCGCAGAAGCGTCTGTTTTCAGCGGATCCGAGGTTTCCACATGTGAAGCTAACGTGACGGTTTTTTGGTAATAGTTCCCACGTCCGTTAAGCTGATGTAGAACATTCTTGCCCGAGAACATTGCAAACGATTTGATCTTCTATATATATAATTACTGTATCCCCGATTCCACTCTTGGAAAGATAAAGTTTATATTCTTAACAAAAAGGTCAGTTAAAAGGGCCAAACACAAGCTCTTTAAAAATGTATGATTATTAATATTACAACTTTAAAAATATCATGCATGGCTCTGAAAGCTTTCGACGTATACAATTTCAAGAATATATTGTTGATCTGATCTCTAATACTAAGGATTTAAGAATTCTTGGAATTCGGATATGTCTAACATTTAAACTGCTATTAAATTTAATATTAATGTAAAGCAATTGCATGAATACCACTTTTGGATAAGAAAATCTGTAATAATTAATATTTTTTAAACTTCTTGAATGCCGCCGTCTAGACAACAACTTTTAGATTTAATAGTAAAAATATTTAAAGATGATTATATAATTTTTTTTTTTAAAAAAAAATTAAATTATAATTAGTGACAACTATCTCGGGCAATAAATGTTTCAGGTTTGATTTTCTGATTTATTAGCATTCGTATAATATTGTTTTTAGAATTCACAAAAGTGTGGGTAAAAACTTCGTATGTAGGGAGGGAACAAAGATCTCAGTCTTGAATATTAACTGCGTGAAGCTGGAGACCGCGTACGTTCTCGTCTACTGTTCTGCGTTGGGTAACATCTGAGTAAGAATATATCAAAGGAAAAGTTAATTAAATTACAATTAAAGACGAGGAAATGGTATGCTACGTCCAACCCAACTGTTTTATACGATTAGTAGATGTCAGTCCGATCTCTGTTCAATCAATTACCCGTGAAAATTAAAGAGTGCCCTAGAATATGTCACGCGGGATTATTTGAGAGCACTGGAGATGGAGTAACAAGATTCCATTGAAAAATTGTGTTTTGAATTATTCGTTTTGTGTCAATACGGAACAAAGCGATACCAAAGACAGAGGCATAAATATAATGTTTCGAAATAAAAAAAATATTCAGTGTCAGGTTTTTTTTAAAAAACAAAAACAAACAACCGCGAATATAAATCGGAATAAAGACTCTCGCGGCTTCAAATGCATCCACCGAGAAGAGGAAGGGGAAGGAGAAGAGTTAAACAGAGGTAAAGGGAAAGGCTTCATCTCTTAAATGCTGAAAAACAATCGGAATGCGGCCGCTGGAAACTCGAGAAGGCGTCAGCGTGGAGCGGGTGTAGATTGTTTACTTAACTTATTTTCTATAGGTTTGTTGCGAAGGCGAGCGACACACACCCGGAGATTTCCTGGCTCGTGACTGAGAGACCGGGCGGCAAGGGAAAAGTATCTCGCGCGGTTGGGTCATTTAACGACGCGACGGTCTCGGCTTTCCACCTTTGAGAGGACACCGGTAACAGTGGCCCAGACAGGTGATGGGGGAACTCTCGCTGTTCCGTGTCTGCCCAGTTCTCGATTGCCTGGCCCGTACATCGTGTGGGGATATCGGGAAGAAGCTGCCGAGGGCCGCCTAGAATTCGCTACATCAGTAATAACGCGAATTCCCGTAAGCACACTTCTGGGAGTGGCAGGAAATCGAGTCTACAGCATCCGCAGCGCCATCTACTCGGGCGATAACCGACCGACGCCCCCCCCCCGCAGCCAGCTACGCTGATGGCTTGTCCGGGCTCGGAAGCGACTAAAACCCCTCGTCGCCTGTGGGTTGCGCTGTAATCCGCACACTTCTTAAATTCCGAATCTTAGTGGCCGTGCACAAAACTCACCTGTGTGCTGCCACTCAAGGACTAATCTTCATCAGCTGTATCACCGGGTGATGGCCGGATGCTGGTCAGATTACTCCTGTCCTTTCAGCTTCAAGCGTCGTTTGTCCAAATATACCGTTGAAGTAAACAGAGATTTTTGTTGAGGATGAAACCATGTGATATAAAGCTACAGTTGTGGAACTTAGCATGATGCGCGGCGATCATCTAGGACGAAACCTCCCTTATCCATCGAAGAGTTCCTTGAGGTTTCACATTTCAAACTTATTTATTTACTAGTGTGATATATTTGCCATTCGAGTTATGTGTTGTGTTTGCGTCTTCTCTGCAGCAAACGAGTTTCCGTTCTAGCCAAACTCCTAACGTCGTAGTGACACTCGCCAGAGTCTTTTCACATGTCTGACACTTCCGTCGGTGCCAGAGCTTACGGGTGACTCCACCTGTAGGCCCAATTACGATAAACGCACTGATTCGAACTCCAGTCGTCGAATATTCCCTCCCGCCCCATAACTGGATATCTCCGAGAATTGGATTGATAGAACGCCTAATTCCTGCTCTTAGCACTGCTAAATTTCGTTTTTGTCACTATATTGATGCATCTGGGTATATTTCTCATCGCTCTGTCCGAAGTAGAGAGTGGGCGTGATGAGGATAAGTAGATCGGCCACTCACGGGGAGTCTCCTTGATATCGGTCTGAATAGGGTTAAGAAAAAGAAGAAGAAAAGAGAACGAGAAAAAAATGCACACCCTTACCGGATCAAACACACACGCCTTAGCCCTGAAGTATCAGTGGAAAGGGGGGAATAACAGCAGAAAGCCTGGACGTTTCAGCCGACTGTTTTTTTTATTAACTCGCATCAACACTCTGGCTTGATAACGTTCTCTCGCCCTTTCCTCGAATCTGCAGGTTACGCATTCAACCGGAAGTCGTAAAACCACGGTAACTCGGGCGCTACTCAAACATGGCGGCTATCTGTTTAAGGGGGAAGGGGTCCAAAGAAAGTGAACGACCAGCACGTGACCTGTTGAGATTTCCTTTTTTTCTTCTCTCTCTCTCTCTTGAGCCAGCCTCTCGTTTGCGAGGATTTTCCGGATAGTCCTTTTACAGCTAATCGGAACGATCTCAGGGCGAACCTACAGAGGCAACCAGACGGCCGTAGGGTAGGGATGAGGCCAGCTATTAATGGCCTTTGAGATTAACTGAACAGAGAACGAGAGTTTGACGTGAAGTCAATTTTTCCTGATTAAAGAAAGAGAGAAATCAAAATTTTTTTTCTTTTTTTTTTAAAAATAATAGATAAAAATTAAACACAATCAGCTTTTTCTTAGCTCACTTCAGATTAATTTATAATTTGGTGTGGTTTTTGCTAGTTTTATTATCTCCCGAATCGCGATATCTATCCGCAAGTCTTTCCAGCTGTAAAGAAGTCACGTGATGTTCGCCTGGCTGGCTCTTCAGCTGGGAGGTGCGAGACAGACAACGCGGCCTCCCGTCCCAAAACTACGTCAGTTCCGGTTCGCTTTTGTTTGTCTAAAAGCCTTGCGAGCGATGTTTCCGTCCGGATGCAGTATCTCCGAATAAGAGGATTTATTTTTGAATCTGCTATAATGTTTGCTGTTTATATAATAGTTTATCTCCTCTTAGTTTTAATGTTTGTCACCCGTTATTAGCTCACTCGTCGTGACTTCTCGTTTAAATCACATCATCAGTTCTTGTTTTCTGGTAAAGCCCAAACTTTACTTCCGTCTCGCCTGATTCCCCTAGACTTTGGCTGCCATGACAACTGCGGCTATTTCTTGTTTTTTTTAAAGGCATAATTTTAGTCAACGCTCTTCAGCGAGCCCGCAGCGCCACGGAACGGCGAGCCAGAAATAGGTCTTTAAAGCCGTTAACAAACTCTCTCGTTTTTTTCGCATTAACATCAGAAGGTGGAGGTTCCAGTAAAACTGTCTGGAGAACCCAATTTGTTTACTACCGCAGAAACATATAGATGCCCCATCTGATGAGCGCGACCGGCTCTGACAAGACCAGCTAATACAACTGTTTAATCGCATCGGTACTAAAAGCCAATCTGCGATAGAACAGATTAACGCTCTCTGAATATTGCGATAATATTTAATAAATGTTTAACGATGCTTATTTATTTACAGTGCAAATGCATTTCATAGAAAATAAGTACACGCATTCAGTTTTTTTTTTTGTTTACAAAATTTACAAGTACGGACCGTTTTTGTCTCCGAGAGCCTTCTCTCAAATCTGGTGGTGTCATCACCCTGTCCCGGGTTGTATATGATGTCTGTTCAGATCGATCAGCAGACAATACACCAGATATATAACCTGATTGTCTTTGCACGTTTGCTTCAGATCCACAAATGATTAAGACTGGGGGGAGTCGTCCACTGATCCCAGTTGTAGGTAAACTCAGTGATGGCCATTAGAAACTTCCAGTGTTAACAAGGTAGCATTCCGGATTTCATCATAGCCAGACATCAGTTCATTGCATGTCATCTTAAGGAATATCACCTTTTCCGGGAAGAGATACGTAAAACCGAACTAGGACAAAAGAAGAGCATACCTTTATCAGCTCCCCTGTTGGCTACAGGGGTGTAGAATGGCTCTGAGGTTTCAGTTATTGATCCTGTTGTTCGTGACAAGCTGCCTGATGGAAGCTGACAGGAAAGGTGGCCTTTCATTAGTGCCATAAACCGGAGAATGCGACCCGGCTTTGCCAGGGAGCGAGTAGACAAACATGGCCGAGTTTAGGGAGGGTTTGTTTGTTTTTTTAGTTGGATAAGTAAAAGTTTGACCCGTTGGGTTCGGATAGACGTTGCATGGTAGGGCGCAACTTGGGAGAGGAATTCGGTTTGAGGGACCTGCGGTCCTCTGTAGCAGCATGGCGGCGGAAGTGCGTTAGTGGGGACGTTGGCCGACTAGGTTTTAACCAAAAAAAAAAAAAAAGAATACGAATTCAAAGACATGAGAGGAGATTCCGAAATATTAAAATGTTGTTCCTCTGCTAAGAAACTAATGAGTTGGCAATTATTCTTTGCAATAGGTTCGTGGATCAAAGATTCGAGCGGAATAAGTGAAGGCTCCCTTAGACAGGAAACGGTTAACTAGCTGCCCTGCTCTGACTTCCTGAGCAGTAAATGCAACGCCGTCGCCATGGTAACCACGCCAAAAGATTCCGATCAAGACCCTGTCTGCCCCGGTCTGGCGCCGAGCTGATGACCCAGTAACTCCCAGAGCGACGCCGAATACTGGTCCAGATCCAAGTAGGATGTAGAAGATATCTGAAATACTCGTATGGTTGTCCATGAAAACGTAGATAACCTCTGGAAATCACCGTGGTTCGCCTGGGTAAAACACATCTCTGCAGGGTCCATGCTTTCCGGTTCATCTAAGTATCCCCACCGTACAGTTACTTATGGTTGACACCATCTATTCGATTCCCCCACCCAAAAAAGCATTAAATAAGAAGGCAAGGATAACTGCTTTACTGACATTGATTTTAAAACGTTCCTACGAGTATCAATCAGTCGGGACGTCGGCGGCTCGACAGACGGGTTGATGATGATGATGATGATGATGATGTGCGAGAAATCCATAAAGTTACCTGAACTGTCTTTCCCCCCGAACTATTAATCCGAAAGAATTGTTTTTAGTCGCGATGTCGATCCTCGCCCTCACTTCCCTTTCAATGGGGGTCTTTGTTGCTTGTTTTTCCCCCCGTTCACTGGTCGAGGAAGATAAATATGGGTCCCGAGACTTCTGTGCGGTCTCTCGGTAGTCGGAGTCTTGGATCTTAGGTCCGGAGTAAACGCTGCATTCTGCTGTTATCGGCGCCTGGTTCCCGGGTATGTCGGCAGCTTTCGCGTGCTTGTCTAGGCTACTTAGGGGGGGACGGCTTCTGGTCTGAAATGGCGCCGATCCCGGTGAGCCGGTCACCTTCGATCATCGTCGCCAGGATTGGAAGGCACCTAGACGAATGCCGTTCGTGCGAGCTGGGCCCGCGACTGCCGACATGCCCGGGAACCTCTGCTACGGCTGCGCTTGCTGACTGATAATTCACCTTCTGGCAACAGGGGGCGCTACTTGGCTCGCGGGAAGGGGACCTAGTGGGGGACGGACATATTATCGATCGGCGGGAGGGGGTCCAAGCCGGCAAATAAGTATTCTCGGTCTGCCGGAGTTTATAGGGAGGGCAGAGAAAAATAACGACTTTGCCGAGGAAAATACCCTTTGAAGGTTTCTCTGACACACGTGTGTGCATTGGAGTTCTTCCGGGTTTCGGGCAGCTTCCGTTTGTTGGTTATTTCCCCCTTCCATCTGTTTTCTTTTAACGCTTGCGTCCATTTTCTTCTCTCTCTCTCTCTCTCTCTCTCTCTCCTGACGTCATATCTCTGCACTGACGTCATCTCTCTACTGATGTCATATCTCTCTACTGATGTCATATCTCTGCACTGACGTCATCTCTCTACTGACGTCATATCTCTGCACTGACGTCATCTCTCTACTGATGTCATATCTCTCTACTGACCTCATATCCCTGTACTTACGTCATCTCTCCCCTGACGTCATATCTCTGCACTGACGTCATCTCTCTACTGATGTCATATCTCTCTACTGACGTCATATCCCTCTACTTACGTCATCTCTCTACTGATGTCATATCTCTCTACTGACGTCATATCCCTGTATTTACGTCATCTCTCTCTCTACTGACGCCATCTCTCTCTCGCCCATGCTAACGACAAACCATCATGTGTTCTATTTTTTCTTTTAAGAACTACAGTATTTATATTCACCCTTACCATACTGACATATTATTATTATTATTATTATTATTATTATTATTATATTATTATTATTATTATTATTATTATTATTATTAAAGTAGTTATTAATTTTAAAAATACTTTTAATTTATCTGTAAAGTGACAACGTTTTATTTTCAAAGCGGAAACGGGGTATAGGGGACTGGCCCTTCGCATCTTTTCTAAAGTCCTTTAAAAACATATGAGAACGACTCTCGTTTTCTTCTTTTGTTCAAGTCAGAGGGGAAAAAAGGTGGATTTGGCAATTAAAAGAGAATTTGATAAAGCAGAGGAAATAAGTGGATCACTGTTTTATCTCTATCGGTTCTGTTCGCTGGTTACCAGAGGGGTGACGGACCTTCCGCGTGTGCGTAAGACGTTCGCATTTGCAGCTCAACCAGTTTAGGGGACAGCATTACCGTCTCTGACAGCACATACCGTTTAATTTCCCCCTTTTGTTACAACTCTGGAGCCTTGCAGTCTTGCTGTTTCTGGGTGGGGTGCTCACGTACGCTAGAATTAGTTGTGGTTGTTCTGCTGCCTACGCGTTAGAAAAGGACAAACTCGGTGCAGCAAAATAAATACTTCTTTTTTTTTTCTTTCTGAAAAGCCGACAAGCAAGACGGAGGGGGCCGTCGTAAGTAGTTAAAGATGTCGTAAACTGGCGCTAACAACCGCGGTGGTGTGTGTGGAGGAGGAAAGAGGGCCGATGACGAGGTTCGTCCTGCCGGCTTCTCAGCTGCACGGGAGACAACTACTAAAATGTCCATAAGAACAGACTGAATGATGACTAGTCACATGTTTCTGCTTTCCTGGGTTGTTTTTTTTAACAAATTTATCCTGTGTTTACTCTGAAATCTGGAAAAGCGTGGAAGAGTTATTTGCAACTTAATTCAACCACTGTCTTCCTATTTCTTGCTGGTGAATGGCAGGGATCTTGTATCCTGCTAAGTGATTTGTATACAGATAAAATAGTGCGGGATACAAGTTGAGCGCCACCTACTGGACAGGATAACAAGTATATTTAAAAAAAAACAAAACAACTCATCACGTCTTTGCAGAAAATGAAAACAATTTACTGCATTTATCATTATTCCTTTAAAATTAGAATTAACGAAAAAAACTACCTTTCCTTGCTTCTGTAGTACACTACACCACGAAAGTAAGTGACGCTGCACCTGAGCTTAAACATCGCATGATGAAACATTTGCCACCCAGAAAAGACCGAGGCTTGTTGTTAAGGAGTAGTCGACAATAGTTTTATTTAAACGTTATCATATGACATCGGTTATATCCTCATCTACACGTAAACAGATGACGTCGGTTACAGCCTCCTCTACACGTTCACATATGACGTCGATTACAGCCTCATCTACACGTTAACATATGACATCGATTACAGCCTCATCTACACGTCAACAGATGACGTCGGTTACAGCCTCATCTACACGTAAACAGATGACGTCGGTTACAGCCTCATCTACACGTAAACATATGACGTCGATTACAGCCTCCTCTACACGTCAACATATGATCGTCGATTACAGCCTCACCTCACTACACGTAAATATATGACGTGATCGATTACAGCCTCCTCCTACACGTCAACATATGATACGCCGGTACAGCCTCATCTAACGTAAACATAACGACTGACGTCGACAGCCTCCTCTACACGTCAACATATGACGTCGTCGATTACAGCTCCTCTACACGTCAACATATGACGTCGTAGATTACAGCCTCCTCTACACGTCAAATATGACGTCGATTACAGCCACACCTACACGTAAAATAGACGTCGATTACAGCCTCCTCTACACGTAAACAGATGACGTCGATTACAGCCTCCTCTACACGTCAACATATGACGTAGATTACAGCCTCATCTACACGTAAACAGATGACGTCGATTACAGCCTCCTCTACACGTAAACATGTGACGTCGATTATAGAAATTAATTAGGAATTACTTGTTCTGTAGAAACATATCTCTGTAGCAGCTATCCCCGGTCTTCTGTATCTATGCGTTGCAAATATTTAAAATAATGTTTAATGTAAATTTTAAGAAATCAGGCATTGTTGTACATTAAGAATTCTTTACGGGCTTTGTTTCGTAAAATTTTACTTTGCTATTGAACACCGTGTTGGTAACACAAAATTATGTGTTTATGAAATTTAGTGAAATTATTTTGGACAGAATATTCTTCGCTCATTGACTCCCATTGAATCTTTGGATGACTGATTACCTAATAAAAAAACATGAGCTCAATCCGATTGTAGCCATTATAGAACCTATCTCCGCTCTAATCTTTTCAATAGACGCCAATTGTTGTTGTGCACCGACGCCTGCACCCGCTGAAAGTCGTTGTCAGTCCTGAGTCACGTGTCAGCCGCCACTTCAGTCTTTTTCAGGAAATTCCTGCCGGAACCCCACGATGCAGATTCGGGGGGAAACCGAACAACGAGAGAATAAAACAAGGGGGGGCGGGGAGCGAAATCAGGTCGTTAGTGTTATCAGTCTCCAGTAGACTAATCGCCGAAGTACTGCGCCGCCCAGCGGGTGCCTGGAAAACTACGACCACTGCCTCCCTGACGGTGAATAGCATTAAAAAAAAAAAAAAGTTATTTTGGAAAATTTTCTCAGTTAAAATCCACGAATTAAGATCTCGGGTTAATGACTGAACTTTTCCGTACGAGCGACTTTGATCTCCTTCTCTGGCTACTTTCCTTCCCCTCGATGCCTTCTTAAGTCAGCAACGAGTTATTTCTGCACAGACTGCGCTCTGCCTTTGCGGGTGAGAGGGCAGCCAAAGAACTTTACCTTGCAGTTAACGGACGTGATGTTTTCTCTTTCTGCAGCACCGGTCTTTGGCACGGTGCTCGCTTATTCAGTTACAGAGGTCTCAAACTTCCTTCAGTGCGGCAAATAACCATGATTGCGGATTGTCTTCATCTCAGATGGATTATTCTAAGGCAAAGTCGCTTAATTATAAACTATTCTTTTGCATTTAGCCAATTCACAAACAGGACAAAGAAAGAACTTTGAAAGGAATGGTGTGTCTATGCTCTCTCATCTCTCTCTCTCTCTCTCTCTCTCTCTCTCTCTCTCTCTCTCTCTCTCCAAAAGCTCCAACCACCACTCTTTTATTGTTAATTATGTTAAGTATTCTTCATCTTAAATCTGAATGAGAGGTGTCTTTTCCTATTTATGAAGTGGAAACAACTTTGATTTGTTTGTTTATGTAGAGATGAAGAAAAACTATTTTTTACTTTAAATTTGTATTTATCCTGTCGTGAATTATAAAAGTAGCTGCAGTATGTCTGTATAGTTTTAATTTTTTAATTGTTTTAATGTTTGTATCTACGCTGGCGTAAGAGTAGTAGATTTAATTAGATCTTGTATAAGTCAGGATTAGCTTCCTGCCTCCTCGTAGCAAGTCGGTTAATTTTCTTGAAATAATGTTAAATAATATAGTTAATTGATCGATCTCCTTATCCCAAGCGCTGATCTTTTCTCTTACTCTAATCTGAATTTTTTGAGAGGGCTTATTCTGTAGCCTCGCAGTGACAAACATGGAATCACATTTGGCCCAACAGTATCAGACCCAGAGCATCCTCCGGGTTTCTTTCCAGATGTTTCTCTTACCATAATCAGAAAGGATATCAACATAAGGCAGCTTTGTGCCCGGATAGTACAGAGAGCTCGGAGTGAGCTCCCCCTCGCTGTTCGTCTCACCTACCGGTCATTTCTCCTCTCTCACCTCCCCCCACAAACGACCGACCTTCGGTTAGCCGATAACGTCCGTCGTTGTCAAGCCGGCTGTCACGTGCCAGCGCGAACTCTCGTCCTTTCTCGCGTGAACAAAGAACCCGTTGTTTGAAAGTGACGCAAACCGGTCCGTCGGGGGGCACAAAAGCAGGTCTATTGCCGTGAAACAACAACGACGGTGGAAAGGTCAACCTCTGGACGACGCCAGATAGAGGATGGAACAGAAGTCTACTGAAACATCTTAAGTTCTAAAACAAAATACAATATATACACTTGGGAGCCGCCACTCAGTCTACCGTCAGTCGGATCCTGTCTGCCTCACGGCAGCCCCTCTCTTAGGGAGAAAGATGGACGGCTGCGGCGGCCCCCTTCAGGTTTTTTAGACCATCCATCCGGGTACCTTCCACTTCGTCCCGGCCTTCGGGAAGTCTGTTTGCTCACAGAGCAGAACGAGGAGGAGAAAACCCAACAAGCGGACGGAGGATGGAGAGGAGTAGTCCGTCTGCTTCCTATCACGGGAGTTTTCGGTAAATAAAGATAAAGGATAAACAGGTCCACTAGAAGGCAAGCGGGGGGGGGGACGGGAAACGGAACTTTAATCAGAAAATAAGAAATTACGGTAAAGGTGTCTCGGGTCCATTGCAGCAAAAAAATGCAGATATTTTGTGGCTTAATTTCTAGAGAATCAGTACAAGAAGAGTATCTGCCTAATCTGATTAACTTTTGCATTATGAATAATATAATCGGATGAGGCGATATTCCGATATATATATATTACGATTTAGGTACAAATGTATTTATTTATTTCGCTAAGGTTTTTGGTTTATAAATGTATTTTAATGTATCTCCTTATTCACTAGGGGGCAGGCAGCCATCTTTCCGCTAAACTCACCCGGTGCCGACTGTAAAAGATGCCTCGCAGAGAAGGTCCACCGGCTGAGTGATAGTGGGGTAGGTGACAGGCTAAATTTGGACCAAAATCTGTCGGTCTCAGGGAGTGGTGTTTTTCCTGGATCCCAAATATTTTAAAGAAAGTTAAAAGAAGGGATTTTTTTTAAAAAAAAACAAAAAAAAAAAAAAACCTCCAGAAACTACGTTATTTTTGGTCGGGATGGAAAAGCCCAGAACCTCCAAAACGAGGCTGCTCTACGCGTGTCATTAGGAGCCGGTAAGCCGGGTCATATTCTAGTACCCGCATTAGGGGACGTTTTGTGCTATCGTTAGATCGCCCGATGCCGGGGAGTTCATCGGGTACTTTCGTGCTAGCATTGACTTCCGGTTCCACGCACAGCCAGCCATCCACAGCTCTGCGGTCAGGGGGGGGACCCTAAGGAAATACTCAGAGTCGGTCGGAACGTTAATCAAGCCTCCAGCTCCCCCCCCAATATCCAAAGACACTTGACGAGGAAAAGAGAAGCGACGACTGACAAAAACGTTCATCCCCCCGTATCCTTAAAGGCCTAAACGCCGCCATCCGGTGCGGACGTCCGCGATAAGTCGTTTAAGCTTCCAACTCCCTTCTGAAGGAGCGACCAGCCGGAAGCGGTATTTGAAACGTTCCTGACTTCCGGTTTCGTCCGTGAGTGTCTCTCACCCAGATTAGAGACTGGCGAGCAGCACTTCGTCGGTTACCTGCCCACCCCACCGAATCGTAACTCGATTACCTGTGTGTGTGTGTGTGTGTGTGTGTTCGCGGCGATCCATAAGCGTAACTCGATTATCTGTTCCTGTTTGGTAACAGATTCGATTACCCTGTCTTCCCGAAATAGCTCTCGACTGCCCGGTCAAACTGCTCGCAATAAAAAAACAAACAAACAAAAAAAACAACAGAAACTTTCACCGAAAAGGCAATTAATTATACGATAAATCGAGATCTGAACGACTGGCCGGCGTTAATCTGATTTCTAAACAATTCATTTTCACACCTCGGCGATTACAAAGTAAATCAGACTACTTCGATTCCTGTGATTTAGCAGACCGATGATAGAAAATGGCTTTTGCAGTTTAACTTACAGTAAGTGGTTGCCCCATCTTAACCTCCGACCACTTACCCTGCTTCGTCAACCCGCATCTGCTCTGACGTAGAAGTTATTACAGTTATAATTAAATTCCGATTCTGTTCACGCATCCTTTCGTTTTACTCCGGAAGTTATTAACATACAGATCGCTGAAAGTTAGATACCTGTATTGTGGTTTGATGTCTACTCAAAACATGCACATGTCAGATAATGAACGGGTCTTCATTATAGCCAGGAGCAGGATGATGTTTCAGATGGACAAAGAGGGGCTAATTCACGCTGCAGTACTCGGCCAGGAATACATGTAGTTAACCAAAAATCTGGTTTCACTCTGTAAACATCTTAAGAGACCAATTATGAATCATTACAGGTTTACAATATATAATACACACCGATAACGTATCGTGTTAACAGGGTTATAGTAAACAGTTTGTTAGATATGAAAAAGGATATATAAACCAATATTTGGTAAAGACAACCACCCTGAGAATCTTGAAACACCTGATTTTAATTAGGAATGACATCCATGAAGCATTCCTTTACTTATCTAGATTTTGGTATAGTTGTTCGATTGCAGGTTGCTACCAAGAATTTTCCCAGGATGTTTATATCCAGACTCGGTGAACTGCTGGGAAGTACCTTTAGTTTTGTAATGTGGCTTCGATTCCCTGATAAAGAATTTGATGGATGGATGCCCTGGCGAGGCAGTGGGAGGAGGTATACGGAACACATTACAGCATTAAATATACTTGTCATGCGAAACTGCGGCCCGGTCAAGCTGCTTTTTGACTACTGGCTGTACACATATGGACAGCAGATCTTGTTACCTCTGTCTATTTGATGTAAACTGCTTGGATGTTGATCCACCAGAGAACAGAACAACGACCTCATTGGAAATGCTCGTTAGCCATTCACTGGCATGCTCTTGTCACTCTGTGACCACTGACTTGATCTGTTACCAGGAATTTTCCTCAAGACGTTCGACCGCTGCGCCAAATATGGGGAGAAGAGAGGGAGAACCAGTCGATAGTCTGTAGAGTTCAGATTTTTGGCGCTGTGGCGACCGGATCGATGTCGTATAAAGGCCGCACCATTTGAGAGGACAAGATCATCGGCAGGCCCGGCCCCAAGCTTTTATCGCTCCCTGTCCTGCCAGATTACCGTTAAGGGAGCTTGTACGGCCCGCATTAGCCACTCCGACTCGTGGCTATTTTAGGTGTTCCATAATTACAGGAAATATTTATTTCCACGGCCGCGAACTATATTTATAACCATAATAAATCTCGGCGCAACTCTGCCCTGCCCCGTTACTGTGGTTAGTTTTTCTCCAACACGATCATCAACCGTTGATGGATGCAAGTTTTCCTGGAAGATCGGCTGATTCCTCTCCCCTGAAAATCTGCCGTAATTACCCGGTGAGGCCGACGCGGACAGCGTAGATCATTCTTTAAACGCCAATAAGACAAGCGAAACTTCCGGGCACGGTTTCCGGATAAGACAAGAACATGTAACGGTGGCCAGTTGGCGTTAATGGCGAAAAAAAAGAGAGTCGACCTGTTGTTTCTTTAAGATGTTCTCCGTGAACAGTAGGCCGACTTTCCGTCCCAAGGAAATCAGAGGAAAACTGATTATAGTTCTTGGTTTTTACCGACGGAATCATCATTGAACAGAGTACCACTGCACATTCTTCGGAATCGAGTTGTAGCGCAGACTCCTTCCGCTAGATGGCAGCGCTGCTTCTGTTGCTTTGTAACATGGAGAGAGAGAGAGAGAGTCCGTTCCGTATTATAGATATTTTGCCACCACTTAGTATTTTACACTGCGTTTTTTTTTTTTAAATAAAGAAAAAAGCGGCGTGTGAATAATGGAATACGAAACTTTAAAAGAAAAAAAATTTTCAGAAAAGGGGCCGGGCAAGAATATCCTGAAAACATTAAGGCAGACAATACAAAGGAACTCGAAATGGAAGCTTGGAAAGTAATTAAACAACAGAAAAATGAGGAAAAAATGTTATTTTGTAATCAGCAAAATAAATACTAATTAACTATGCAGACAAAATCGATAGCAAATTTCGGCTGAACAATCATGGAGATAGATTGTTATGTGGCGGCTGTGTTAAACGAAAGACATATGACAGACAGCATTGTCGCCAGATTTCAGCGAACAATGGTCGGCCCCTATCTGTTTGACGAACTATCCTCAAAAGTGCTGTCACGTGGTGTCTCCCGGATCCTGCCGCTGAATTATCGCAGAGTCGGAGAACCAGAGAGTTCGCCTCCGCAGTCAAACAATCTCGTTCTTTAACAAATACACTGCCTAAAGCTAACAACGATGTCTTCACTCTATAATCTTTTACGAAAACCTGTCGTGGATGGAAGGAGATGGCGCTAGATAAACACGTAGGCCTTCGTAGAGAAAGCTTGGACAACATCAAGTTCTTCTTGATTTATTTTGCAATAAGAACATGAAGATTTGTTAACTTTCAAACCCGTGTGTATTACTAACAAACGGCAACTAGATTTTACGTACAGTTATATATATGAGAGAGAGAGAGATGACGTCATTACAGGGAGAGAGATGATGTCATTAAAGAGAGAGATGATGTCATTAAAGAGAGTGATGACGTCATTACATGGAGAGAGATGATGTCATTAAAGAGAGAGAGATGATGTCATTAAAGAGAGAGATGACGTCATTACAGAGAGAGAGATGATGTCATTAAAGAGAGAGAGATGATGTCATTAAAGAGAGAGATGATGTCATTAAAGAGAGTGATGACGTCATTAGAGAGCTGATGATGTCATTAAAGAGAGAGATGATGTCATTAAAGAGAGTGATGACGTCATTACAGGGAGAGAGATGATGTCATTAAGAGAGAGATGATGTCATTAAAGAGATGATGTCATTAAAGAGAGAGGTGACGTCATTAGAGAGAAATGATGTCATTAGAGAGAGATGATGTCATTAAAGAGAGAGATTGATATTATTAAAGAGAGAGATGACGTCATTAAAGAGAGATGATATTATTAAAGAGAGATGATATTATTAAAGAGAGAGATGATGTCATTAAAGAGAGAGATGACGTCATTAGAGAGAGAGATGATGTCATTAAAGAGAGAGAGAGAGAGAATTAATATTCTGGACATTGATATTTTTGTAATTCTTTTCATTAATACCTGTACTACAAGATGTCTTACTGGTGTTGGTATTGAAGTCGACATGCTGATAGCATTGTATTTTTTTCTTCTTACCTGGATATTTTTAATTAGCGGATTCGCTTAAGTCAGTTGTTATCGCGTCGTTTTCCAGGAATCTTTCTCAGTACCCTGCCAAGAAAATGCCTCACAAATCCCGGGGAACGGCTAATCCACAGAAAACTCTTGTGGATAAGTTTTGGGGAAAGGGTCGCCGACACGAGCGCAACCTACGACGGTTTGTCACCTCTCCCTTAGCGCCGTCTGGCGGATTGTATAAATCGACCAGCCTCTGAAACGAGTTGCGTGGGTTCTCAGCAAACAACTATCACGTCTGGTAAAAAAAAAAGGATGTCTCATTTATGAAGGCAGAGAAGGGCCGGCCGTTTGCGACTATAACAAATAACTGAAACTTGTCGGTTAGGGTTCGATGCCTCTCACTCGCAGATATAATATATACTTTTTCACATTTTGCCAACTGAGCTCTGCAGGTCGTTTAACTTCCAGTAATGGTGACAAAATGTCGCGGAGTAAAATAGAAAGCGTTTAACGGAATCGATTTATTAAAATATAGCACATTTACTTTCGTTATTAGTGCATTGAAAATGCCCAGGAACATTCTAAATAAACGAGCAACATTAGGAATTGAATTTATTGGTTTCTAACACCTTAAAAAATGGACCAGGCATTAGAAATGAACAATAAGCACATTTTATTCCATGCCCACGATAACCCAAATATTTCACCAGAATTAGGTTTTAATTAATTTCTTTTTGCAAAAAAAAAAAATTTACTTTCTTCCTAATCTAAAAAAAAAAAACAAATCTGACAAGCTAACAGTCACGACGCATGAGTATGTACGCTTAGCGTCCATGAGGTGTGAACGCTAGCGTACCGCGACATCAGTACAGCATGCGCAACAGGCTAGTTTAACACGCGAATGTTTCAGCTTAATAAATGTCTAGTTGGATTTACCACCTGCATGGCCGGTAATGCAGCTTCGGACGGAAAGTTAGTTTTATGTCCACAATTGGTTTAGGATATTTCATTGTTTACCTGTCAGACTTTCTACTTCCGAAGACCAAAAAGGGGGCAGGGCTTTCGTAACGTAGCCGATAACAACGGCACTACGTTCCTTCACCAGGGTTCTCTCCCTTTGTAGAAATTGGCGAACGGCACACACACAACAACAACAACAAACAACAACAAACAACAACAGTGTAAATATATTCCGTTGAACACAAGTCAAAAGTCCATTCGCACGACCTCGTAGTAGTCCTAAGTTTGTATACCCTGAAGTGAGAAGGTAACTCCAATTTTCCCTTCCCCCCCCCAGACGACGTGGCCATTTTATTTCTAATAAAGAACGATAACTTTCCGAAACAAATTCCAATTCGCGTTGTTCTTAAGGAAGCATCTGCGTTTATAGTCTTTAATAGACGAAAAATCTTCTAACTTCATCTTTAACGACGGCGATGGAAAACTAGAAAGCCATGTTAGCTTAGTAGACGTTAAATTTAGCATATTTTATATTTAAGACTGAAGATGGCGCTAAGAACCGTTTTGTTGTTCCACATGCTAGCGATTAAAGCTAAAGTAGAGTTGGCATTTATCCAATGTTCAAAGTTTTAATTGAGTTTCTTGCTTCTCTTGTTCATAACAGATGTCGCTTTGTCAACTAAACTTTCTTCTTATTTCTCTCTCTTTCCTTTAGATCGATCACATGGGCGATAAGAAATCAACCAAAATCCTTAGCTTCTTTAGGGACGTAATTTCCAAATAAAATCCTTATCATTAGTGAAAATCTTATAAATAATAAACAGATTTATAATGCCAGAAAGACATTATTTTAATATTATGCATTTATATTTAAAAGTGGAAATTTTATTTTTTTAAGAGAAAAGTCGAATCCAATAAATATTATCCTAAATTTAGCAATCGCCCTAACGCCTTCCTTCCGTCACGTCATTGCCAACTTATAATCTTATTTTCGATGGTCGTAAATTCGTGCGACGGTTTTACAATCAAAGAAACTTCTAAAGCTACCTACAGACTTTAAAGCTAGAGGCTGCTTTGACTTCCTTATATCGGTTGCATTTTTGAATAATACACTAGTCCTTGTGGAACAAGTTGCATCGCGGTTGCTGCCACGGAGGTAAATCCAAATAACTTCCCAGAATAGTAACTAGCCATTAGGGGACCCAGCATTTTTTCATTCCTGAGTTGACTTTCCAAAATCTTTCTTATCAGCAGCGAAGTAGAGGATTTACCAAAATGAATAGAGCATTTAAGGCGACGGAAAACGAATAACAACAATGTGGAAAGCTTAAACGAATACAAGAGAATTTTTGAAGTCTGTTTTATGATTTATACTATGAAAACACACATCGGGCCTCGTAAAACCTCTCCACTGACCAGTCTGTGGTCTAGGGTTGCTTAGTTGTTTTTCGTCATGCCTTTTATTTAACTGCAAGTGAGCTTTCTAGCTAAAATTCTATTGCAAAATGTCTCTCCGCCTCCGTAACTCGCGGTTTATTTACAAAGGAAATTCTTACGTAATAATTAGAAAAAAAATGATACAGTTTAGAATTTAGTGGCTGGAATATTTGCCTGTGTTTACGTTAAAAGGCTACAAAAGTGGGGCTGGTATCACAAAAAATGAGGCCACGTTATAGTAATTTAATGGCATTAATATTACTCCCGTTTTTAGCAGGGTGTGGACGTACTTTTCCGCTAAGTCGTGTCACGTGTAGAGTTATGAAGTCTTTATTCATCGATCTACAATTTGCCAGCACATCACAGCAGGGTAAGACTTGAAATGCACTTAAAACCAATCAGTCAGCTTAGCCGTAAACTTATAATTTACCAAAATTAGATCGTCTCTGTCAGAATTACCATGGAAGTCAATTTGGCCTTTTTACTTTATTCTATTTTAGATGCCGTTAAAACCCATCAACTGTATGAATTTAAATTGGCATGCTTAATTTTAGGAAAATCAATAAAATTTTGATAATCAATCAAATTATTCGAATCTAACTTTACGTGTTTTCATTTTATTAACATTGTCAAACCTTGACTTATTAGTGTCAGTGAGTGGGTAATAACGCCTTCTTAGAGCCAATAGACGCTATTTCCTTTAATACGTAATTAGGCACCCTATTATAGGTAATAAGGGCCGATTAATACCAGGAAAGGTTTTATTGGGTAATATTAAAACTGCTATCTCTAACTTACTAAACACGCCATTGACTTTAGAGCATTTGGAGAGACAGTCTGCAGCAGGCTCTGCCTTCTACTTATGGATATACGGTGTAGCAACATAGTACAGTGTCCCTGCGGAGTGTGACCCGAGCCTTTATTTAGCTTTGTATATTCAGAGGTGTCTCATCACTCAACTTTATAGTTTTCCTCGGTTTATTACCCTTTCTTTATTACAATTATACGGACAAACAGTAGATTCAGGCAGCTACCGATTCTAGAAGTTGCCTATATGATACATCGCCGCCGTCGTACGCCATCACCAGACGTCTCAGGCAGAGCATCGAGTCTCCACTGTTACAAAGCGAAAACGCGTTTCTACCACAAGTCTCGAATGGCGTCCACGCGGCCTCTTCAGCGCGATAATTTCTCTCGTGCGCACCAAGTAGCGCACTTCGGACATTGCTCTGACTCGATAATGTTATTTTAACAAAAAAAACACAAGATCCACAACTCAGGTCAAGAACCTTTCGGTCGTTTTACTTTTAAAAAGCTCTTAAAATCTAACGTGTAATTGAAAATGCGAATTTCTAAGTAAAACGTGACAAATTACCGATAGCATGGGAGGGGTAGGATGGTCGCAGCTTGCAAGACGTCGAATGTGCACCTGAGGTGTACTCAGCCTCTCCTCGTGCATAGTCTTGGACATCTAGCTATATAATGAGTTGTTTTCCTCCTCTTCACACTACGCCAAATTTGGTTCTAATGATGCTCTCTCTCTCAGGTGCCGATCCTGACTCATAGCAGGACTCAGTCGCGTTGCCCTAGAGATGGTGTTGTCCATCAATACTGGTCCGGCAGCAAGCCGGTGATTGTCAAAATGAGGAGCGCCCGCCGGCTCAGGGATGTTATCAAAGTCACGAAGATGCGCATCTCCAAGCCACGATGGTCCAAAAACTCCAGCAAACAGTTACCGAAATGCTTCCTCGACTGCAAGCTTGTCTTCTGAGTCTTCGAGCCTTCTTCATCAACCAGCAACTTGGCGCGAGAGATAAACGAGTTCTTACCTGGCCAACATGGCTGAGATCGATCAGAATAAATTCCTGTTTTCTTTGGTCGCGTTATAATTAGACAAATGAATAGAAGAGAGTTAATTTGGGCTCTGAATATGTATGCACCTGGAATGTGTGAGCATTATAAAGGTGTGAAATCAGTAATGTGATTTATGCTGGTACCTCTGGCGGCGGACTTTAACATTAATGGAAGTGCTTATGTTAATTCTGCTGGTACCTCTGGCGACGGATCAAAGGTGGTGGCAATAGTGAAGAAAAAGCAACCGGAAGTCTGGATCTTAAAGTCTCAGCGCCCGGTGGCATCTAAAATAAAACAGTCTACGAGTTATTAATGTTGGCAAGATCGTCTCACTCTGAGATCGAATCCGATCAGCTGGAAAGATGGGATTTCAATGGAAAAAGAATGTTAATATAAGACCGGGTATAAACAAAAGAAGGGGGGGGAAAAAGAAATTTCTGGAAACACTCAGAGTTGTTGAAGAAACGACGTTGGCAGGACAGCATTCCAATAAGTACCGCGCGAGTTTATTCCGATTGATCTCGGGCACCGGCATATTACTTTTCACTTGGTTCTCTGAAGAAGGTAAAATGGTAACTGCATTTATTAACGTGGTTTTCCTCCTCAGCCGAGTACGCCACTCGTTTCTAAGCAGTTAGAATGATTTAAATCTGATTAGTTCGGTTCCAAACATTAAATCTCTAGGCCTACCTGTCCCTGCGCTTATGTAGAAGCTGACGATATCACTTCTGTAAATAAACATCTGATTGAATACTCGGCGTCAGTACGAATGTGATATTGCTATCAAGGATATCTGATAGACGACCACAGGAGACGAAGCTAAATGAGGCCAGATAAGAAGCTGGGCGTTTTGCAGAGATGACACCTCCTTTGGCAACATGACACGTTCTGGTCCAAAGAGATTCTGGCAGCGGCTGATACGAGGAATGGTTTTAAACTCCGGAGAAATGGTCACGTGGCTGGACACCCGCCTGACTTCGGCTACCAGGAACCTTATCGTCAGGTGTGTAGGAGGGAAACTTTGAGAACATTCAGGGGGTCTAAAAATCCCTTTGGTTGCTAGCCGTGGCCCCCTATCGTCGGAATAACCTCGAATGGCTTCCGCAGGCGCCACCTGTTTCGTCTTTCTTTAATTGGCGGTAGGTATTCTGTTATTTGTAGAATTGGATAAAACTAAACTATTTACTGAATACTCGGAGGAGGCGGATCTCTGGAAACCCGTTCTCATCGTCCGATGTATACACCGGAGATGTTTACCCAGCCAGTTAGTTACTCTTCGGTGTCACAAATTGGCTTTCGAGATGCGGGTGCGGTAAACATAAAACTCTCTACTGTCTTTTCGGAAACGAACGACGGACGTTCGCTGTTTGATTTGCAATAATTATCCTTTTAGGTCAGGATGTTGTTACTTGTCTGTCCGTCTGGTGTTTTCTCAGAGAAATTGATCTCCAAGCCTAATGCTGTCCGCGAAATGGAAACGATGGCTTTAAAGCGGTTAAGAATTAGGAAACCAATGCCAAGACAACAAAGCACCTGATTTGGCTGTCATTGCCCTGATATGAATATTATTCAGTGTGTATAAGAGTACGAGGTTGGCATTACATCTTTTTTTTAAAAAAAGCACTCACGGAGGAAAACTTTGCAGACCAAGAGAATTTCACAAGAATGGTTAACTTTCCATTTCTTCAGATGGTGTCGTTTTGCTATTTAGGATGGGATGTTCTGCTTGCAGAACTAGCGAGTCTTCTGTTTATTCCCACAGCCATTGTTAGTAATGTACCCGTACTCACGCACGCCCGCTGTTAAAGACTTTGTTGTAGTTTGGGTCGTGAATTTATCTTTTCAAACGAAGCAGCAGGACAACTGATCGCCACAGCTGTCCGGAGAGAAAGATTAGGGGTTAGCACGTGACACGTGATTATGCACGAAGGACTGTCGTCAGAGTGACCTACAGGTGCCATCACCAGAACCTGCTGTGGGATGATGTTCTTGGACCTCAGAAAGCCGGTGCGTGTCGATCAGGTTCAGAGAAAAAAGGTTTCCGATCGGACTCAGGGCCTGGGCACGAGATGACTGGAATGGTGCAGTGATGATGGCAACGTGCAGAAAATCTAGGGAACCCATAGGAGTGTGAGGCTCGATCCTTGCTTTGTTGCAATACTCCTCCGAGACAGAAGTGCGTGGCGCTCTACGATCTCATCTCCGCCTGTTCATCGTCAGGTTGGTTTTCTTTTTTTGAGAACGTGCAGTAGCTTTACAGAAATTCCTGCCCGCACCATAACAGTTCAGGTCGGGCATCTGTACTTTAGCTAGCCGGGAGCGCAACGTTGATTTCTGCGATCTCCGTGCAGCAGATAACGGGTTATCAATGAACAGTAAGTCATTCATCAATCTAAAGTAAAATCCTGGTGGCACTGATACCGGTGGAGCCGAGCTTCTTGAGAGTTTGGTCGGATGATTGGCTACGTGGTGTTCGGGTGGCTATGGCGAACCGATCGCGAAAGTTCCATGTTCTTGTCTGTAATTGGATTTTGAATGTTAGACTCTTCAAATGAAAACCGGTCTCTATACTTTACATAAATGTTCCGCTGAAAGGGGGGGAGTATATCGTTGACACTTTGACGAAAAGGGACTCACGGTCTTTATTTTTCTTTGGTAAAATCTGTGTTGCAGGACCTGATGCTAAAGATTAAAATGAAGTCCGGTATCTCTCAAACTGTCGAGATACGTTATTGTTGTTGCTTTAACTGTTTATTTCTTATTAAATAATTTAGCTCAGTTCTTCGACTCTGGTTCGTGGGTTTTATACTCTGCCAAGACTCGTAACAGATTAAAGTTTGGCCCAGAGAACCGAAGCTCGGTAAATCGTACTTGCAACTTGCATTCGATAACCTGAATACGGACAGTGTCCGATGGGAGAACAGAACTACGGGCTTAACCGGAAATATCAACGAAAGTCTCTCAATCCGTAGGGAAAGCAAAGTCTCCAGGAGTGATACCAGAACAGCTTCAGATGTTTTATCTGGCGCGATTGGAAAACGCAGTTGTTAGCACTTCCGGAGTCAGTTTGCTAGTGCAAAGGGAAGTAACTAATGCGACAAGCAAAGAACCAGGTCGAAGTGGCAACCTGAACTCTATCGATAGTACACTTTAACCAAAACACTCCACTCTCTTCAGATTGGAGCTGGCGACCACTCATGCGTTTAACAATAGATTAGTGGTGGAAGATGCTGATGAAGCATGTATCAGAACGCTACACGAAATAGGACCGGTGAACATTCAAATATATTGGCACCGAGAGCCATTAATTGAGTGAGTGCTCATCGAAACCTGCTCAAAGTAACACCCTTGGTTGATCAACCGCACGTCAAAGCTGTCCCCCAGAACGACGTCAGCGAGATACTGGCACCCGTTAAAGATGTAGAAAAAGTGATATCGTTTAACGCGCATAAGGTGCGAACTCTAGGGGACTCTACTGGCATGCTTAAAAGGGTGGTGGTTGGATGGGGTGGTGTGTGTTCAGTCCTGAAAACGTTTAGAAAGTTTGCATTGCATCCTGGGGAATTACGCGAGTTAGTAGATCGATTTTGTTTGTGCGAGTGGCCATCGACGGCGGCGCGGACGGCTGGGAAAGTTGTACATTCACTTACATAGATGGATCCGCGTGGACCTGTAACTGGCCGGCGGAGTTGGCAGTAAATGAAATTGGAGGTTTACTTTAAAAGCAAAATCATAAATAGAAAAGTGTCCTTCCCTTCACTTATGTCGGCGATACTTCCTCTCCACCTGCCCACGCGGTTTTTTTTCCCTCCTTCTCTTTAAATCGGTCTTCAGGCATCAGAACAAATCGCAGAGTAACTTCTCCTCCTCTTTCTTCCCTGCGATCGGTAGATTTTTCTGCTTTTTTTTTTTATGGAATGCCGGGTGGTATTTACAGCGACTTTGCGTTTCTATAACAGGCAGCTCGTTGCTGAGATTTAACGGTTAATGAGAGAGAGAGAGGGAGAGAGAGAGAGAGAGAGAGGGAGAGGAGAGAAGGGAGAGAGAGAGAGAGAGAGAGAGAGGGAGAGAGAGATGGAGAGAGATGGGAGAGAGAGAGAGAGAGTGAAGAGATGAAGATGGAGATGGAGAGAGAGAGAGTGAGATGGAGAGATGAAGATGGAGAAGAGAGAGAGAGAGATGGAGAGATGAGATGGAGATGGAGAGAGAGGAAGATGGAGAGAGAAAGAGGTAACGTCAGTACACCGAGAGAGAGAAGGAGAGAGAGGGGGAGGGCGAGGGAGAGCGAGATCAGCGAGAGAGCTGAGAGAGATCGAGAGAGGAGAGAGAGAGAGATGACGTCAGTACACAGAGAGAGAAGGGAGAGAGGAGAGAGAGAGAGGGATGAGAGAGAGAGAGAGAGAGAGAGATGACGTCAGTACACAGAGATAGGATGGGGGGGGTGGTTCGCCGTTCCAAAAGAAGAAAAAATAGCAGAACAGCGAAGTCGCTCGGCTACATTCTGCTGCGTACGGCAGAGGGTTAGGCTGGCGGTTGAGTCGGCCGAGGGGAGGAAAGCGCAAAGTGTTGCTGTGAAGAGGGAGGAGGTCGGAAGCTGGAGGCGGAATCAGTCGATGATATACGCATATCGACGACAGCTGGCGACTGCGTCCAGTTCGTCGGCCCCAGTCTGCGACGTACGTGAGGAAGCGTGAAGCTTTGCTCTTCCCTACTCAATGCTACGAAGTAAGTTCGTGATTATTATTATTATTATTATTATTATTATTATTATATTATTATTATTATTATTTGGCAGTACTAATTACTTCTATATCAACATCTCGTGGGATATTTCCATTCTTTCTTCCAGAGAAGTCCATTAATCAACCTCCCAACTTCACGTCGGACATCTCGCTGCTCTTACAGATGTAAAGTAGCCGTCCGCCTTAATTAGATGACCGCTATAATCAAAACGAGAGTACGACTATCCTCGCAGGTGTTCCGTGTTTAGATTACAGGTGTTTCCAGAGATTATCTCGGTCGTCTCTGCTATGTATTATTATTATTATTATTTTTTTTTTTTTTTTAAATCCGGATTTTCTTCCTCGTTAAACTGCCGATTTCGTCTTGTAGTTTATTATACTTCGGGTGGCAATTTTCAGCGTTTATCCCAACAATCTCGAGAAATCCATTGTTTCGCGAGTTCAGATTCTTCGTCGATGCTACTAGCACACAGACACCGACACATACACGCACGCACACACACGCCCACATACACACACATATACACATACACACATACACACACACACACATACACATACACACACGCGCGCACACACATGCACACATATACACATACACACACAGAGACACACACGCACACACACCCCACACAGAGAGAGACACGCACGCCACCACATACATACACACACAGAGACACACACGCACACACACATACACACACACACACACGCACACACACGCAACACACACACACACACATATACACATACACATACACACACACACACATACACATACACCACACGCGCGCACACACATGCACACATATACACATACACACACAGAGACACACCGCACACACACCCCACAGAGAGAGAGACACGCACGCACACACACATACATACACACAAGAGACACGCAGCACACACACACACACACATACACACACACACACACCGCACACACACACACACGCGCGCGCACCTAACACCGGCTCTCTGTCACCTGCCCTGACGTGTCGCACGAGCCAGCTGCTGAAGTTCAACTTGGTTTAATTGCATTTTAAAATACTCGGACGGAAACCATTAAAACCGTTCGTTTCCTTTTCTCTTCTGTTGTTCATTTGCCGAGACTCGCAGCGCCATCTGGTGTGAACTCACGTTCCACTGCTCCGAAAGTCTGCCCGTGGATGTCGCAGTGGAAAACGGAAAACAGTAGAACTGACTTTTGAAATCCAAAATAAACCAGCGGGTTTTGTTTGAGCAGTCACCCCCCACCCCTCCCACCATCCCAGTCTGTTATGCTTCTGATGCTGCACGAGCATCGACTGTATTCGCCGTCTTCTCTTGATCGGATTATTACTGCATATTAGACGGAAACCTCTGAGGAGGAGTCCATCACCTGGCATCCGGTTCATACTAAGGTGTGAATGTTTCTCTACATCTATCTTTCGATATCCCCCCCACCACCCAACTTGTGTCGGCGACTGAGTGATTTATTAAAGAGTCGGGACCTTCGGCGCAAATCGATTTTAAGTTGTCATCGCCAAACCTTCCGCCGTGAGAGTCAGTCTCGTCCGATCCGAGAGCGCCGCCATTCGCTCTGCTGGCTGGCTGCTCCTCTCCTTTTAGACTCGGTAGGTGTGTGTGTGTGTGGGGGGGATGTTATTGTTGTTGTTGTCTGGCTTTAATCTGAAACGAAAATGAGAAACATTCTTCAGTGCCGGACTTGGCTGCTTAATGATGTAAGGACGTACTGTCTTCACACAAACTGGAAAACACCCCGAGAGTAAGGCATTTACTAATTTTCTCAGACGGTGTATTTTGTCTTCGATACTGAAACCGGATAACACCTTGAGATTGATAACTGTGCCTGACTGCATGCATTCATAACGAGCGGCGAGTGGGCGGCAAGGTGGCGCGATAGCGGCCCCACCATTCCGCCCGGTTCCTAGCGACTTGCCGTCTCCGAATTCTCCTCCCCTCCTCCTTCCTCCGACATCCTAAACAGATTTCTCCCCAGCTGTGTCATTGAGAATGTGTGCCAAGGTTCAGCCGCACCGACTTTAGCTCTAACAATGTGGTATGACTTATACTCCTAATACTTTTAACCGCCTTTACAGGGATGACGACCTCAGCCGTCTCTCTCCATCTCTCTCTCTACTGATGTCATCTCTCTCTCTCTCTCTCTCTCTCTCTCTCTCTCTCTCTCCATCTCCATCTCTCTCTCTACTGATGTCATCTCTCTCTCTCTCTCTCTCTCTCTCTCTCTCCTCTCCTCTCCATCTCTCTCTCTACTGATGTCATCTCCTCTCTCTCTCTCTCTCTCTCTCTCTCTCTCTCTCTCTCCTCTCTCTCTCTACTGATGTCATCTCTCTCTCTCTCTCTCTCTCTCTCTCTCTCTCTCTCTCTCTCCATCTCCATCTCTCTCTCTTCATCTCTCTCTCTCTCTCGCCACCGGTTCTAGTCTGCGGTCGTATCGCGATCCCACTAAAGTTCGTTCCCATTAGCTTCAAAAACCGGTTTTGCTGGCCGAGAAAATGTCGATCGTCATCTGACATCGACAGACATGGACGCCATACGGCTGTTATGGTCGTGAGCTTCACGGAGCGCATTGTTCACTAACCTAGATTTGTTGTCACGTGCGTCCACCAATCTAGGACGTTGGTCACGTGGAAAAGCCAAACAGGCAGAGGGCGAGATACAAGGATAAACCGTTAAAGGAATCTGACACCATTAATGATCGACTTCCGTGGTCTTTATAAACTTAGTGCTATGGCAAGACATCATTCGTCATGTTGATGAAGACGCAATTCTGCTCCCTAGACCCTGAAGCCAACACGGACATTTCCTCTACAGATACACAAACTCCTATGTGTAAGTATAAGGCGAAGGCTTTCTTTCTGAGAGAGTCTGGTCCAACATAAACTTCTGAATGGGAATGGGCTTCTGCTCTGCAGGATCGACTAAGACGTTTCGCCGAAGAAGGATTGGAAAGGTGGCAAGAATTTCCTCGGCTGTTACTTCTGACGACACCGGGGAAGGGGCCGGGGCCAATCCGGATCTTTGGTTGGGTAGCGGCCGGGCTGCGAGAATTCCTCTGTAATCAGAGAGATGCTCGTCCCAGGGAATGTCGGAAACCGTCAGCCATTCCATCGCACGACGCTCGCAAAACCAGACCAACGAGAGCCGTCCCTTTGGTCTTTGTTCGCAACCCGGTCCACTTATATTACTAACCATCCAGGTTATTGTTTAAGCCTTCGCTAATGACCCCGTATTCCTGACCCTGACACCTCCGGGGACGCATGCTGCGAAAGTTGTCCGACTAGAGACTGATGCCAGGGAGCGGGCAATTCCTAAGCCGAGGTAGAAGGTCGCCTACACTAATGCCAATAAGTACGTGCACGTCCCCAACCGGTGTAACCCGGCTGTTGCGCGCGTCCGATTTCACCTCTAATGGATTTTTGCCTCACCACCACCCACCCCTTTCCGATAACTCCGTCCGAAACTCTCAGTAACTGTCAGGGAACTCGTAAAGGAGCGGTGACGAGGAGGAATGGGCGCGTGAATACCGTGACCGAATTGTTAAGAAGAAGGAAAAAAACAAGAAACTTTTGGTTCGACCCCGAAATCTGGTAACCTCGGACTGACACTCGGAAGTTCTTTCCGCCCTCTATCGGCCCAGAGACCTTTAAATTTTCTTTCTACTTTTCGCCCCGAAATCTGGTAACCTCGGACTGACACTCGGAAGTTCTTTCCGCCCTCTATCGGCCCAGAGACCTTTAATTTTTCTTTCTACTTTTCGCCCCGAAATAAAAGTGGCTGAATGGCATCCGTCCGCCGTTCATCTAAGCCCAAATAGCATCCAGTCCTTTTTCTATAGGCGCCAGTGGCCTCCCCACCTCTTTTCATTAGCCGCAAATGGCATTCAGTCTCTTCATATAACCCACACTAGCTTCCCGGGCGGGGTTTTAATAAAGATAGAAAATTCATAGCTTGTCAATCGTAACGCGCCACCGGAAGTCTAGTGCTAAAGTCGCGAGTTGCAGGATGATAAAGGAAATTCTAAGAAAACCAAACACACTAAATGGCATCATTATACAGCGGAACCTGAAACGTGGTACGAGATCGTCGAGATCGCACTCCAACCAGCGCCGACTCCCTCCCTCTCAGCGTTCTGCATCCTATCATTAGTCTGTAGGATGCGGGAGATTACTCGGTTCGAACTCATTCTCAGATCCGTGCTGCTCTTAGAACAGACAGCTCGGCACAAAGCGAAAATACCAATTGACGCCTTTGTTGCAGACCTGATTCTGTGCTGTTGTTTTTTATTCAACGGAAGCCATCCGTTATTCGAGTTTTCAGTTTTAGATTAATGGCTGAGGACACTCAGAACGAGGTCGCCTGGGTTCGACCGTGCTCACTGAATGGTATGTTTAACGGATTCCTTGAAACTCGGTTAGCTTCGATTAATGTCTGAACCACTGCAAACATCTACATTTTATTCTATCTTTCAAATAAGTAACTTTTTATTATAAAGATTATTATACTTATAACTATGATTCGCACTGATTGGATGAAAATCCACGCAACAATTCTGAGTAATTATTATTTCGAAAAAAATATTCAAATATATCTATTATATTTATTTCTTTAAATTTTAAAATAACTTCTAAAATGTTTTATTAAATGCCAAAGTTGTCCTTTAAAATTTATATTCTCATAGTTAAAACCATCTTGTTATGATCCCTATCGGCTCCTTAACGTGTCGGATATTCTGGCAAATTCAATAAATATGTCCAGCTTGTCTAATGTTCCGTCTCCTGAATATCTGACTGTGGTCAGGTTTATAACATTAAGTACTAAGTTTGCATATTAAACATTCGTCTCTCGCGTCAGCTTTTACCTTTTACTCGAACTCAGTCTAGAACACGTGGTTAGTGTCTGCGTATATTTGGAGGCTGCACTCGTAATGTTCGAACGATATATCGTCGTCAATAAGACGTTTTGCTTCGCAACTCCTGTAGCCCAAGCTGTGAGGGTAGTGTTGTAGAATGCAACCGAGATGGCATGCAGAGAAATAACCAGTTTTAATCAGTTACTGACATCGCTGTTATCATTTTATTACCAAGTATGCAGTCGATTTTGTTAACGTATACTCGACCCGTCTGTAATTTAAAACAAAACCTTCCCACAATGCAACATCGCGAAAGCTAACATACGGCCTCTGGTCTCCAGGAGATCACGACCAACGTTTTAACAGGAACTTGAAGAGTAAATGCCCGACACAACGACAGGAAGGATACTTTGCAATTATACAGGTAGAATGCAAGCACCGCCTCCATGTTTGAGCTACGGGTATGTTTTGATCGTGTGTGTGTCGACCCTTTAAGGTGACTTACCGGCGGGCAATTCTAATCGCTGAGTCCAGCCAATAATAAAGTATGCGGCGTGCATCTATTGTTTTCCAACGTAGGTAGAAGTGTTTGTTTACAAACATAAGGAAGGATCACCAAAGGATACTTCCTCACCATGGAGTTTCTTAGCAGATCATGCAAATTCTTGTTTTAAAAAATTCAAATACCGATTCGTACTGACCGACGCTTGGTTTGTCAGGAAGGACCCCGCCGTTATCTTTACCATTTGCAGAGAGAAACGGGCCCAGACGTGGACACCTTCTGGGCTGATAAAACAGATTTTGATTTAAATCTCTTACCCGATTTCTTTCAGACTTTTTACAACGATCTAAAAAGTAAACTTTCCTCTCTATCTGATCCAATCGCCAACCTGCCAGATTTTTAGTGTTTCTTACAAAACGGAAGTCCCTTTTACCTTTATACCTGGCAGCAAGTCTTGTGTGTGTGTGTGTGTGTCGGGGGGGGGGCTGGAATGTGTGGTCTGAAGCCCATTCTTACCAAATATCTTGTAACAGATCTGTCCCACATCTTCGGCAACACTCCAAATCATCTTGTTAATGAAACACCCAAAAAGAGAGAGAGAGAGAGAGAGAGAGGAGAGAGAGAGAGAGAGAGAGAGAGAGAGAGAGAGAGAGAGAGAGAGAGAGAGAGAGAGAGAGAGAGAGAGAGAGAGAGAGAGAGAGAGAGGCTACCCTTCTATTGAAGCCTTTCCAAAAACATATTTTCTTCTTGGTGGATGTCATGTTGTCGATTCTTCTACTTTTCCCGGGGTCTATCCTTTTCTTTTTAGGAGAAAAGTGTCTAGCTTTCAAAATCATTCCGATTATTCCGCCAGCAGTTCTTCTTAAAAGACCGGATGTCTGAAGGCTTCAGGCCCGTCTCGACGCATGTGGCGATCTCCTGCCCAATCGCGATCGCCTACACACCTTTCCACTGCTGAACGTTTTAGTTCGACACCGACTGAAGATGCTGACGGACAGCTGCTTCTATACTATATTTGGGGAAACTGATGAAGAAACTCCTAGAAATCTCTGGAGGTTTTTTTTGGACCGAACACATCGGAAAGGATCAGGAATCGTCCGGAATATAATGGAAAAAAATTCCAGAATACGCTGGCCGATGAAAATTCTTTATTGTCGCAGGGGACAATTATTTATCATTTAATTGGGATTTTCCGTGTATTTATTGTCAGTATGATAAATTTATACCACAAGGATAGAAGAATTTTAATTGTTGAACGGTTGTTGTGGGTTTTGACTGAAGTTTTAATGTCCAACATAAAAAAGCAAAGATACTGAAAATTACGCTTCGGGCCGAATTGACTGGCTTAGGTTTGCATCGCACTCTGATAATAGTGAATTTCGTAGAATTTAATTGTTACAATATATTAAACCGTAACCTGGAGCATTGGATTTTATGGCTTCTCGCAAAATTACTGGATCTAGGATGAAAATAAAGGACCTGTCACTTAAATATTCCGCGCTTGCCCGCAATCCTTTCCTGTTAATAAGTTTTCTTGTTCTAATTGCGATCGGATTGGGTCTGGAAGCGAATACAGAAAGAGATCTTGTAGAGAATTTGTGAGAAGTTCAGAACCAGTTACGGTCGACCTCGTGGAGGGAAGAGGACATTTTCGAGGGAGGAACTAATCAGAGGACCTAGCCTCAAAAATGGAAGCTCAGTAAAGCGTGCGTCTACCATTCTCTAGAACACTGCAATCAGAACGGCTTCTTGTTCCTAAAGGTTACCACTTTCTGGATATTATATATATATAATTTTTTTTTGCCTTAATACTGATCATTCGGTCCGCAAGTCCCTGGTTTGTCTGTCAAAATCCAGCCAGTTTACTTCTTAGCTTGTGCACTTCTTCAGTATATCAGCTTCTGGTTGGACAGTCGGGAACCCTAATACCTTTTAGAATCACCCGTATCGCAGTGACAGCTCTGCCGATCTGTGACCCTGTGACCTTATATATATATATATATTCCGGGTTTTAAACGTTTAATCTACCGTGAACGGATAAAAATTTTTTTTTTATATTTTAAAGTCGAGAAATAGATTTCGTCTATACATCTACTTACTGCAGTGCATTTACGGTTGGCGGCTGAGAATTCGTTTTCCCCTTCCCACCCGGGTGTCGCGCAGCAGATCACGTGACCGGTGACGTCGGTAAAAAGGCGCAAGCGCAATAAGTGACCGACGTTATTACTTTTCCTTATAAATCAACAAGAAAATATCGTTGATGTGCAATTTTTGGACGATTACCTTTTTTGTTTGTTTTTTTTGCTTTCAATAAACATTACGCAGGTTTAGGGAGAGGGGGGGGCCATGTTATGAAAATGAATGCGGGTGATAAAAATTGGTCCGGGGATGACACGCGCAAGATGCGCACGCAGATCACGTGACCGGTGACGTCGGTAAAAAGGCGCAAGCGCAATAAGTGACCGACGTTATTACTTTTCCTTATAAATCAACAAGAAAACATCGTTGATGTGCAATTTTTGGACGATTGTCCGGGGAAAACACGCGCAAGATGCGCACGCAGAACACGTGACACGGCAAATTCGCAGATCTGGAAAGAAAAATCGCCACAACCAAATTTCAAAATGCAAGTTTATGGGTACAAGAGCACAGTAGTAGTAGTAGTAGTAGTGGCCTCTCAGATGTTGGCAAACAGTCATCGACCCTACCTCTAAACCGGTGACGTCAGCTATAGGTCCAGCAGCAATCACCACCACTGAGTAAATGCTAATGACGGAACGGCTCTGCAATACAGGGATTCAATTACTGCTATCACTTGCTGGCAGTCGGAGAGACTCGATCACGTGGTACTGCCTCGGTCTCCCTGTTTCCCTTTAAACAATCGCTATCGCTGTCCTCGGTTAGCCTGGACAAGATGCCGTCAATCTTGGACAAACGCACATTGTCAGCACTTGATTTTTCGATAACTGTGTTTCCTTCAGTGACAATAATTATTCTCATTTATATATATATTATATATGTGTGTGTTTTTTTTTTTTTTGCTTTTTTAAATCAAACAAAAACCAACCATGATGATTGTTTATTTCCGAATCAGACCCCTGCACCCCGTACTGGTAACACCATCTATCCATCGTCTCTTAATAACTCTCAGCTTCACGTGGGTTGACTTTAAGTTAGCTTATTCCATAATAAGGCAGTGACAAGCAGATCTCGGTGGATGGTGGGCTTGCACACACACACACACATATATATCGTCCTCTGTAGAGAACAGATGCTTTTCTTTCCTGTGTAACCGTTTTCACCGTACCTACGTCACGCTCTCAGAAACAACTTCGTCTCCAAATGTTTCTCTTTAGCCTTATTTAGCTTTATACAGGATAACATCAACGCATGCCTCTGAGAGGATTGCTTTCTTGTTCAAATACCTACACCAACCAACCCCCCACCCCCAAAGGGCCGGGAACTGGTGGTACAATCGGCTTTAAACTCCGGTCTTTAGGGCTTCGTGGTTTAGGTGCCCGAGAGCATCAAAAGTGAACTTTTTACATATTAGAGTTTCTTTTAAGTTCCTGCTTTAGACTTCTCTTTATCCAAAGACAGTCCCGTCGACTTGCATTCCATGCTGTCACGTGAACGGTCGGGCGGGGCAGGGAGGGTGGTATCTCTCCGATTGGAAAATTGGGGCCCAGATTACCACATAACGCCCACGAGAGAGGACGGTCGGCGATCGAGCGGCTCGATACCCTCCCGGCCCGGTTTCGCCTCGCTCTCTTCACGGAAGTTTACCTTCCACGTCTGAAGAGAAATGGAGATTTTCTTTAAAATGCGGACTCCCCCCCCCCCCCCGGAGTGGGACGCGCCAGCCAGGCCCTCTCTTGGATAACTGCAGGCCCTCGGGAGCTGTCCAGCCGTAGGGGCTGGTGCGACAAACAGGAAGATAAAGAGGGCGGAAATTATTTGTAATCCGACGATTCTACTGGAATGATTGCGTGGAATTCCCATGATTCTTACTCGTGAACTGGGGAGGCGGTGGATATTGGACAAGAGAATATGGTCGCTGGTGCGCATCCGTTAGTGAATAGCGTCCAGTGGTCCAAACAGGTACGTTAATTACCGTGCGACGCATCTAGAGTGGAGCTTCTGCCAACCGGACTTCCCACAAGGCTTCTCCTGGGGGTCGGACACCCGGCTCGGTTAGATAGAGAATCCAATACATGGCCATTTTAAGGAGACTCGGCTATGAAATGTAGCGGTTTTCGGATGAATAGCGAAGGGAATTGGTAGGGCTCTGGTAACTGGGCCCGGTCTGATGAATCTACACGCATAACCAACCACTTGAACACGTGGAAGATCTTGTTTCACTAAACAGGGAATAATAATAATAATCGACGGAGTCTGTCAGACGGCCGGGTCACGGTCAATCAGTATCGATCTTTGAGCAATATGTCGAAGTGTTTGTCGGAGGTGGGTGGATAAAGAACCTTCCATGAGTGACGAAAAGGAAGGTGAGTTACGAATGAGCAGTCGTTAATCAGAACGGATTTAAAGTCTGAAATAATCATCTACAAATTAATTTATATTATTAGCGAATACATTCGGGGGGAAAGGCCAAATTGATCGGCCGAAGACGGTATGCAATAGCATTTTAGATACACGATAGCCAAAAACTGTGTGGAAATACATTCTTTTCTCACGCGATAATTTATTTAATTCCAATACAGAAAGAAATCAATGTTGAAGAACGTTCGCAGAGACACAGGAACACACACACACACACACACACACACACACACACACACACACACACACACACACCACAAGTGCGTGATGAGAGAATAAATCTAGATGGCTACGCCCATCTCTCAAACCGACATTGCGATTCAATAAGCATTTCCATATCGAGTGTGGGTGTAGCTTTAAGAAGGGGCTATTAGAAACCATAGACGATAATAAACTCGGCAAAGCTTTCCGGTAGGTCAGGAAGGCGGGGGTAGGAGTCGGGGCCCCGTTGCTGAGACCGGGAAGCTGAGCCGGTCTTCCCCCGCGCTCCATCTTCCTCTCGACAGCCTGACCGCTCATCGCCCACGCTCCGCCTGTCCGCCGCGCCGTCTATTGTCAGGATCGCTTCCAGTCATCGCAAGTCGCAGAGTTGCTCCCTACCTCCGGTCTGCGTTCGGTAGATCTCATCGACTGGCTGCTGTACCTTCTCTTTACGAATTCGCACCCACTTAACAAGAGTCGCATCTTGCGTCACGTTTAGCAATAGTGCCTCTTTAAGATGCTTTCTATTTATTATTATTGTTGTTGTTGTTATTATTATTAAATAGGTCTCTAAATAGATTTTACGGCGCTGCACCAATTACCCCCGTGAGATAAGTACACAACCATAACGTTATAACGTACAATTTTTCAAAAAATGTTATCTAGAACTAATCAGCCGCTGACGAGAGTGGCGCCACTCGCAGTAACGTTCTTATATAATTTGCTGGGCTGCCAGCTTATCTCCCCTCCCCACCCCGCCCAGAAAAAGGGGAGAAAACTCGCCTTTGCTCATAATAACGACCAACCCCTTACCTCGTACCAAATGGCAGCCAGACGCTAGCCCGCATCACGGGCGCACGCGGGAGGTGGCAATTAACATTTAAAGCGAAGCCCCCCTAAAAACCGTTACATGTCTAGGAGGCGCCACTAATCAGGTTTCTCGCGGACGCCTCCTTTGGTTTATCTAACCATGGGAAAATGTGCAAGGAATATTCTTTGCGATGCCTCATCATCATCATCATCATCTCGTTAGGGAGACAAATTTGATTTTAGTCTTCCTCTCCTGTTTCTCTGCTTAATCTAAAGTGGCCCCAATGGCGTCTAAACGACCGGCAAATCGATTGCTGGTTCTGCTTATTGCGAGAAGAAGAAACAACGAATAAATTATTATTATTACTGCTGCTGTAGGTGTAGTTTTGGTATTCCGACAGGTATATATAACCATAGACTATTGTCGCTCAGGGTCGAGGGTTCGAATTATCGACTTGGCTCACCTATTCACCTACCGTTCTTCTCGCTCTTCTTTCACCAGACAGCCCCCCCATTTGGGGCATTCCGATTTGCTCCCACATCTGAGGTTCGCGTCTTTTTTTCTCCGTTTCTCGTACCGGGAACCAGGTAGAGCCGAAGCATGACACTGCCTAAGTACAGCTACCCACAGCGGCCTCCGGACCAGACTTTCCAGTAGCAGGTGGCCATTCACGACGGAAAGGTGGGCGCACACAACCCTTATCCAAGATGTATGCCGCTTTTTGTTTATTGTTTCTTCTCTCTCCTCTCTCTCTCTCTCTCCTCTCTCTCCTCTCTCTCTCTCTCTCTCTTCTCTCTCTCCATCCCTCTCTCTATATACTGACGTCATTCTCTCTCTGTGTACTGACATCACCTCTCTCTCTCCATCTCTCTCTCTCTCTCTCTCTCTATCCCTCTCTCTATATACTGACGTCATTCTCTCTCTGTGTGTACTGACATCACCTCTCTCTCTCTCTCTCTCTCTCTCTCTCTCTATCTATATATATATATATATATATATACTGACGTCATTCTCTCTCTGTGTACTGACATCACCTCTCTCTCTCCATCTCTCTGTCTCTCTCTCTCTCCATCCCTCTCTCTATCTACTGACGTCATTCTCTCTCTGTGTACTGACATCACCTCTCTCTCCCCCTCCTCTCTCTCCCTCCTCCCTCCCCCGGCATTGTGACATCTATCTAAGAATCAGTCGCACCTGTAAAATTCGTCTTGGGTTTATACTTTGCAAGCGTTTCCCCCCTCCTTTCCCAGGTAAGTTCGACTCATAATGTTGGGTTTCCTCTTCTTGCTTTCAGACGAGGGTGATGTCGCGGCAGCAACAGGGACAGCTCCTCCTCGAGGCGAGAGAGACCTGCTTCAGACGTATCTTCTCGGAACCCACCGACAACCTCACAGGTGTGTGAGTAAGACAACCGAAAGGACGGATATTCGTAACGTTCTTCATCACCGCGCCATAGCAAACAGATCATCTTTATTTAAAGATGACATTTTGCAAAAAAAAAAAAAACAAAATCGTTTTAATACAATATTTCGAAAACATCTGCGTTGTGCGCGCGCGAGAGTCGGAGTTATAAAAATCCAAGGTTGGCTCTGATTACAGATTTATTGTTGTTGGCGATAATATGCATATTAAGGGTGAATGGGTTAACCCGCCACTGTCTACCTCTTGGCGTTGGTGAGAACAGTTATCTGCCAGATGAAGGGATTGAAGCCACGCTCTGCAGTGCCTCCGTCCTCGCTTTGGCAAGAACAGTTGTCAGACGGCGGCCAATGAGTTAATCCACATTCCTGGGATAGAGACAGCCAACCTTTGCTTGTGGAACTAATCAGGCCCCTTTTTTCCTCTATCACTGTCGTGACGTTTGTGGCATTAATCTCGACAATAAACCGAAGTAGTGCAATCACCTTATTGGCGTGATTTGCTAATGTATTTGTGTACCCGAGCACAAACCGGCCTTAACAGTTATACACAATGACATGTGAACTTAATGCAAACAAATTAATTTTGTACGCTCTCAACTTCTCCCATTGTTCACGCTGTCAGTCAGTGGTTGGAGACAAAGTCGAGTAAACGCGATGCGCTCAGCCCAGTCTTCCGGCCTGTGGGTTTGCGTAATGCACTCGGGTGCATTAAGCCGCGGTGATTAACAAGTCCGGTCAGGAGAAACTCGAAACGTGGTGACAGAATTACGCTTCAGTGACTGCAGTCCAGTTCATCGAAGTGATGTCTGATAGGTAGCAGGAATGGGTGGGGGGGTGGTGGGACTCGCTCGGTACCACTCGAGGTTATTTATAAAAGCCCCTGGGCCGAACTGTGGCCAGTTATTACCCGTTAATAGCCATTCAGAGATCTGAGACCCGAACGTAGATGCAGGCGGACATCTGCTTTCAAAACGTTTCTAGTTGTTGTTGTTGTTTTTTTTTTATAATTTAAAACCAAAGGATTTAAAGCACCACCCTTAACCGCTACTTTAGACGCTTCTTCCCCGATTTTGCTTTTTTCTTCTCTCATCGACAAGATGCTGAAACAGGACCGGAAGGTAGAGAAAGGGTGGGTCGGGCGAAGTCTTCTTTTCATCGCCGCACCGATTCACACTTTTCCCACCACCCGGGCCCGGTCTTCGTAACCAACTGCCATCACCGTGCCGGGTGTCGCGCCCCCGGTTTTTTTTGTTTTTGTTTTTTTAAACCCCTCGCCTCCTTTTCCTCCAAAGTTTCCTTTTTCTGACTGCACGAGCGATATTCCTCGACCAGCTGCCGTCACGGGTTAGATTAGAAATTTTCTGTAAACGGAAACCATTCCAAACACCTGGAAGATGTAGGTGCCAACCGAAATCCAGGCTTCCGTTGGACATGATCCAAATCCCTACTTCTGTCACGGGCTTGTTTTGTGGGAAAGCATCGCATTGGCACTCCGGACGATGATGTCCGAGAAGGGGTCGGCCATACCAGGCTGATGGACAGGCCGGCTGGAAAATGTCTATACGTTTGCCAGGAGGTCTTGTAGTGCATCCGTGCAGCGCGTGACATCATAAGCCGCTTCCGTTTGAAGCGTAATCGATATTTTTACTTGTTGGGTTCGATTCGAGTTCTAGCCCGGAAGGAATTTATACTGGTCAGCCCTTAAATCTTTGTCGGGGCTCCAAAACCTGTAAATATATTTCTGAATGTTTTGAGTTTTGGTAATTGTCAGGTTGTCGATGTGAATTCCAGGTCTATGGTGCAACATGACCTGGGACAGTATCATGTGCTGGGACCACACACCGGCCGGGACGGTCGTCTATCAAAAGTGTCCCGAGTACATCCACGGACTGAGTAAGACGGGTACGTAACCTTCCGATTTTTCTTCTAGCCGTTCCCATCAGTTTATCGTAGCTGATCCCCCCGCAGGATCTTCGCGGAGCACAAACGTGTATCAAACATTCGCGGTCGGTCGGTGTATCTCAAACGCTTGCAAGCTTCTGGCTTCGCCATTGTTTCGGGTTAAACCGAGCGGAAGGGCAAGGAAAAATTACCGGTCAATGATCTGGCGCAGATGATGGCGATAGGAAATGGAGTTAACCCTTTTTCGAGAGAGGTCAAGCTGAAAAACTGGTACCCAAGAAGCGGCAGAATCAGTCGGCTGTGTGTGTGGCGTCACCAGTTCCTGTCTCGCGAGGCTGATGGGTGGCGTGACAAACTGACAGGAAATCCGGAAACTGGTCGTCGCTGGGCCGCACTGTTGGCGCGCGTGTTCGACTTCCTGTCCGCCTGTCGGCTGCGGTCCTGTGACGGATTTCTCCCTCCATCCCCGGTATCAGTCGGGTGTTTCCGTCTAGTCCAGCGCGAAGGTATCCCGGTACTCGCGCCAGAGTTTCCGCAAGGACTGAAACGTCGCAGTCACGTGGCCACCTACTCTGCTTGTCTCTGCGTTCGTGTAATGGACTTCTGCTTTCGGCACCCGATAAAACGCAAAATCACACTTAAGCTCCACACGCGCACATTTTAGTACAATTTCCCAGCAGGTAAGGAGCAGGTATATTTGTTATGCCTACCTTTCATTAAAAGCGCTAATGTTCTCCATTACTTTCAAATTGAGTGAATAATGATGTAAAATCATTAAACAAGTGAAAGTAGAAGTACTTACCTTTGGTTGTTTTGTAAGTTCAATTAGTTAGTTCATCCACTACTAATAAGATGAGGATGCAAACTAACCCTTTACTTTCCGTATATCACGTGACTGAATATACAACTTCTTATACAGACGCTAAAGTTTAATCTCAAGCCAAACACGCCATAGTGACAGGGTTATCGCCATTGCCTGTCTTTGTCTTTTCTGGTTCTGCTCGCAGGCGGGTCTGTCGAACCTTTTAAAGGACGACCGGCTATCGGGCCCTTTCTCAGTGAGCTCCTTTAGTTCGACGAACCGTCTCGCCGCTTCCCCAACAACGGCAAGGTGGTGGGGTTGGGGGGGGACGACTCTGTGGTCCAGCCAAACCACGGTGTTAAGTCAACTGTACGGAAGTCTACCTGTCGTGATAATATATTAAAAGTTGGGGGTCCTGTCGCTGTACGTCAATGAACAGGTTGTGTGGAGCTGATCAGCGATACTGGTCTTCGGGATCACTACCCATCGTTCGCACAAGTACCCGTATCAGGAAGCCGGTCCATTAAGGATAACACTGGACAACAGGAAAAATATAACTTTTCGACGGCTACTGAGGTACATGCAGGTGCCCTTTATCAAATCAAGCAGCTGATTCCTAGTCTGAAGTCGGAATTGAATTCAGGATTTGTAGCCACAGACAAATGCCAGTTCCGGTCCTTGCTTATTAATAAATCGAGCACACCGCAAAATTGCAAAAAAATGGATTCATTTCGCGATATAAACACATTGTATATTGTACGGTAACTTTGTCCATCAGCTCAAACCCGTCGTATAAAGTATACATTAGCTGTGCTTTAAGCACTTGGATTTACGCCTGTGACCAGCAGTGGTCTGTCTCAGTCCCCTCCCCTATCATGCCGGAGTCGAATATCCCCCGATAGCGGGTCTCCGTTGGTGTAAGCTCTCACCCCGCTCATCGCCCACAGCTCCGAGGTCGGCTGGGAAGAAACCCGAGTGAGAATGAAGCAAATGCAACTTCAGCGACATACGGCAACCCATTCCTTCAAAGGCTTTTACCAACGCCTTGAACCCACGCGGCATAGTTGTCTGCTCTGTGGTTCCATAGGAAACTGTGGACGAACAGTTTGAAAGCCAGCTCCAGTGGGTTCAGCCTCGACTGGGAGACTGGGTATCGGAAAATAAACCGCGGATCTGAGGGTCGGACAAATATTCCAGCCTTCAACTCGGCATCAGTTAAAACCGTTCCAAGTTTTCCTTTCAGATAGAGAAATCCCCCACCTTCAACACCCATCGCCTTTACAAAGCTCTTCATCAGGCCCAGCTTTACATGCGGTGGTGAGAGAAATGTTCTTTGCGGACGACGGACCAGTGGCATGTGTTGCATACTGAACTTTCCTGGTGTGTGGTCTGTTCTTGATGGCCATTCTTCGATCTTATAGTGATCTGCATCATCTGGGCTATTCCACAAGCACAAGGAGCACGTGTGTGTACGTGTACGCCGGCAACCACGTGGTTCTCCCGTGTAGCCCACAGTGTGTACATAGTACTATAAAGAACACTCAAAACATATAACTTTAGATTTGATTTCCATTTATTTCTGTAACTAAAAATCCTTATTGTCAACAGCCGATAGCCAAATATCCAGAGTCCTGAAGATTTTTCGACGGCTTCTGTCAACGTCCCATTGCTCAGTCCCGCTCTCTTCTTTCAAAGTATATCGACATCCTGTTGGGTGACTTGGCTGAGACCGAGGTTTCCTTGCAGTCACGTGCTTATCATGTGACCGGGAGAGCCTCGTTCAGCCTATGGATGCCTATTTGCTTATTCCAGGTATCTGTAAAATGTTATTCTTATTTTACATCGCTAAGAGAAGATAATGGAAATGATGTTACACGGGCCGTAAGCATAACTAACGAGCAATAATACTGCAAACATTAAAAATATGGTGTCGCACACGTTGCTGTAGGTTACTTATTCGAATGGTCTCAATCTCGGTTATTCTTCACCGCTTTTAAGCAGTTCTGGATGAAGACAGTTTGACCAAGTTGAAGGGAGCAGGCGCGATTTCTTAATTACTTCCGTAGCTTTCTACACAAAAACACAATCGTGATTGTATCCTGTCTCCTGGAAAACACTATAAATAGAAAGTAACTATCTCGGGGTGCCTGAAGCGATATCATCGTCTTCTGCCTCCTTGAGATAAACTTAATTGCATTTGCTTCTCGTTTTATGATGTTCCTTGTTCCACTCACGTAAATAAAATTATCATCGGCTAGTTTCACTAATTGCTGCATCTGTATGAAGGAGATCGGAATTTCTTTTGTTGATATAGAGGTTTTCTGGACGAAAAGGTGACGGATTACGATCTCAGCATTTAATTTATGCAATTGTTGTAGATTTTGTCGCTCATATTAACCCTTCTCACTTAACAGATATCAGTCTGGTGCTGGTGAATGCCAGGCAAAGGTCCCAGACTCCGTGGATAATTTGGTTCTCGCTTTACCGATCTTCGTTAGCTATAAAGTTTCTGCTCAACCGACGAAGCAGTCGCTTTACGCTTTGGAAGGGACGTAGGACACCGATTTCGATCGTATTGCGGGAAACGAGTCGGTTGGAGGGGGGGGCGGACTTGCGAACGGGCGGCAAAGCGTTAAAGACGAACGAGTTCGATATTCCAGAGTCGTTGCGGCGCAGACAGAGGAAGAAGAGTCGCCTCACTTAATAAATAAGAAAGAATTTTTTTAGAATCGTATGGCAGCCATTGTCGGTACAGAGAGTGGACACTACGAGTACTGAATTAACCTTTTCGGAAAATCCGGGTTCTTTATATTAATAGCTGCGGTGTTTATCCCGAAGTAGCAGTCATTGGTTATCGGGTTCTTTCTTATACGTGTCAGCGTGGTGACGATCACGTGACTGGGGGGGGCGGAGTTAGCTCTTTTCCGTCGGGTGGCACTGAACAAGCACCGGATCGAGTCTCCGGCTGGACTTACACCGCGAACTTTCTTCGGTTTAAATCCTTTAATGCTAATAATTATTTCAGTCAACCCTAATTTTATACCTACTTCTAGACCATTATTCTAACCTTAATTTTATACTTCTAGACCTTCATCTTAATCTAATCCTATGCCTAATCTAAACTCATCCTAACCCTAATTTTAAGCCTAATCTGAGCCTCACCTTATCTCTAATTCTTAGACCTTTTATCCTAACTCTAATTCTTAGACCTTTTATCCTAACTCTAATTCTATACCTACTCCCAGACTATTATGTTAACCCTAATCCAATGTTTGCTCCAAAACCCATCATCATCTCTAATTCTATGCCCCAATCTAATCCAATAATATTAATCTCCCATCTCCTAACATTAACTTATGAAATTTGGAATATTTAGCAGTGGTTTAATACTCTAAGTACTTTATTATCATCAACATTATTACCATTATATAGGAGCACTGGATTATTAAAGAGTAACAGAAACTCTTTGTAGAATAACAACTTCGCCGGAACCGGTAAGGTAAACGTTAAATGAAGCCAGAGTCATTAGCTATCAAGGACTACGCAGTCATGCGATCTATTCGAGCGTTAAAAGATTTGTAGACAAAACATTCGATGGAATTCCGGCTCGGCTGATCTATGGTGTCGAGGCTTGGAGACCTTTATTCCGGACGCAGTTGAAACAAGGACTCCAACATCGTGACGGTCGAGCTTAAAACGAAACACAATACCATCTAATCTGTTACGTTTCCTCTTTTTTTGCATGGCCGGGCTGACAGAATAAAGCAGCTGAACTCTGTACTTTATAATTACTATTTTTTTATTTTGCAAAAAATGTTGCAGAGACAAAAAACAAGAAGCGTCAGAACAGCAGGATCAAACCCTTTTATTGTTCAACTTACCTGGCCAGGTTATCTATCCAAGCCCGTCGTCAGTCTCTCTCCCCCCTCTCTATCTGGGGGAGCCTCTGTTGTACTAATGGATAAGTCCGCCGTCTCCACTTCCGGTGCACGCTTCTTTCAAATTATCCAATTCCGGTCTTAAGGTTCTTTCCGCCCGGCCTCGCCCTCGCCCGAACCGACAATGTTAACTTTCCGGTAAGCGGCGGTTCTCGCGGTAATTTGACTTAGAGATCTTAAATGTCTAAATTAATCCCCATACGTCGCGTCCTGTTCATGGTTAGTAGTTTTATCGATTTATCCGCTTTTTCGCGTATAGATTCATTAATTCGTGTTGACTGATTTATTGATTAAGATTCGGCATGAATTAATGTTTAACAACAACAACAAAAAAGCCATTAACGATAGACTGCAAACGTTTGGAATAAGTCGCCGAGGACGGCAGATGCTTGATGATGGTAGCATCGGGTACCTTGAAAACCGATTGGACAGGCCGTTCGGAGCTCCGTGGTGCCGTAACGACTTCCTGCCTCTTCTTAATAACCAAAGTAAGCTGAATTTAGAAGCAAAAGAAAACTTGTGTAATTTAGAGATTGAGTTTGACGAGAACGGATTGCTGCTAAGAAATTAAGAAGGCATAAAAAGAGATGGGGAGAGGAATCCCGGAGACTTGATGCAGATTTTAAATACAAAACTCAACCTAAACAGGGCTGGGATTTCTAATATTGGTCCTAATTCCACGTCAAATGGCGAACTTTCTGAATGACATCCAACCATAGAAAATAGAAGAAAAAAAGAAGTGAAGAGTTAGTTAGTTTGACGAAGGAGAAAAAATGTCGTGATTTAAATCATAAATATATATATATTTTTTTTTTTTTAATGTCGATCACCAAGAATAAAAAAAGCAGTACTCAGCTGTCTGTTGCGCTTTACTGATATCGTTTTCAACTTTATTGAGAAGGAAAGAAACTTTCGTATTCGCTTACTGTGCCTGGTTGCTATTTGGTGGCTAGAGTTTCGATTTCTGTAGTTTGTTCCTATTTTGATATGGTCCACATGTTTTTATATATATCTGCCCACAAGAGTTCCGTGCTGAAAGAACTCCTGTTAACACCAACTGATAAATGTAACCTGATATAAACAGAGCTTATTTGCAAACTGCATAAAGCTAAATGGTACACAGAAATGAATTCGATAGAGTTACTCGTGTACTAACAGCTCGGCTTCCTTTCTTTGGACAGGCATATACTTCCAAAAACTTTATGAAAAGCAAGTCTAGGGATATAAACGATATATATATATATATTTTTTAACTTAAAGAGTCGGTTTTCAACTAGCTCACATCTTTGATTATCGAATTAGCCGTCAGAAATAATAGCATCAATGTTGATTCGCTGTCGGTTGTCCCGAACTTATCTTGGCGTAAGAGTTATTTCTAAGATAGATGCTACGCTACAGATGTGAATAAGGAACTCGAGACCGCACGTCGCCTGTGCGACGTGAAGCTGTTCCAAACTCTTCAGAAGAAGAGTTCCTGAAGAAACTCTGCGAGTGAACCAAATGGGAAGTAGCTCGGTACTATGATGGCGGCAAGGACGAAGCGTCTACAAAGTCTGAGTTACACTAACTGTCAAAGGTTTCAATAAAAAAAAAATAAATAAATATCGTACAAGTGAAATAAAAAGAATAGGGAATTCCTTTTTTTCTTTTCAACCTGCGCCGATAATAAAAATTACATTAATTATTTTCTCAAAGAAAAAGTAAAAATATCTGGGAAGCTGACGTTTGGCTGCTCTACCATTTTGATGAATCGACTTCTTCGCTTCGTAACGATAATCTACTTAGGGCAGACTGCTGACACCTTGAGTAGCCATAATACAGGCCTTCTCGGATTGTTCTATGAGCTCACTGATCAGATGATGCCACTTGTAGGTGAAGTTGTAAAAGCAATTACCATTCTAGCTAAGAAATATCCAGGAATACGTGAATACGGTTCATTAAACTGGAGGCTGACTCTATTTTCTGAAATTTTAAAGACCATTCCACGTGACCATACCTTAAGTGTGAGCTATCATACGAACGGGAAGCAATTCACGAAGATTATTCAGAAGGAAATTCTTTTGATTACATATCATTAACCGCATCAGATGTAAACCGGTGTTCTTCCGTCCGCAGACCGGATGGTCTATTTCTGTTGAAAGTGCGAGCGCGGACGAGTAATGTGTCCATTGAAAGAAAATGGCTGGTTTGGGGGAGGAATCGTCTCGCGCGAGTAGAAATAGAGAAATTGGAGAGATCGCTTATGGTAAGCCTCAAACCATGGTGGGGAGAGAGAGAAATAGAGAGCGATCATCTAGAGATAATCTAGATTCTCGAGAGCTCTAGCGAGCAGATCCTAGATAGAGATACAGAGATCTATCACATCTCTACTCCTCAAATTCTATCATCTATCTCTCTCTCTCTCTCTCTCCTCTCTCTTCTCTCTCCTCTCTCTCTCTCTCTCCATCACTCTCTCTTCTCTCTCCATCCTCTCTCTCTCTCTCTCTTCTCTCTCTCTCTCTCTCTCTCTCTCTCTCTCTCATCACTCTCTCTCTCCATCTCTCTCTCCCAGTTGTCCCTGCCGCCCGAAAAGACGGGGTTTTTTGTTGTTGTTGTTTTTTTGGATGTTGAACAAGAATGAAAATGGTTGTCAGGGGTAGAGTCGGGAACGGCTGAGACTAACGTATCGAAGGGTGACGGTCGGACTGGGTCGGTCTCCCTTCTCCGACTGCCAGCGGGGAGCTGGTCGTCGGCGGGTCTTTGGTTTAATAAGACAGGAGGAGAAAACCGTCAAACGGCGGTTACTTCTTGGCTCCTGCTTCAGGTCTGTTCTCAGCAAGACTGAACCGGGTTCCATCCCACCCCCGCGGGAGAGGAGAGAGATTATTCTTTGTGAGGTCGCGGCGTTAGATGGTCCACGGCGCCCTCACCCCTCGCGATATCAGGGTTACGCCAGGGATTTCTCGTGTTGATGCAGCTGACTCACCTCCTACCCGAGACTCTTCCCCCTCCTCTGCCGACTTAGGCCCTTAGTAAGCTGAGCCATAGTGGCGTCAGCCGGCCAGATCGCCCTATTATCCGGCTCGGGTAGATGGGCCACTGTCTGGGTTGCGGCGGTTTGTTCCGATAATCCACGTTCTCAGACGGTGATATCGGCGGGTTTCGCCCTTAATGGCCTCTGATATTTCTAAACGCCCGACCGCCGGCTCGGAATCCTTCATGATCGTTCTTAAATGTGTGCTCCACGAACGAGATTATAATGGTGATTTTCAGTGGAATGTAGCTGGGGAATAGAGATTTTTGACAGGGTGCTGTATTTTGCCCGAAGCCGGACGTTCGGTCCTAAGAAGTGAAGAAGAAAAAATATAACTTAATATAAAAAGAAAATGCAGTCCAGATATCTATTTGCTTTTTAGAAAAAGTATCTCCATCTGATCCTGTGAACTGATCTCTAAAACCGTCAAACTGTCAGAACTCGGTCTGGCTGCATTTCACACTTATACTGGTGCAAGATAAAACGGCCTGGCGTCAACAAAATCAGTTAGCAGGTGGGGCGGACACTCGAGCTGCGGAATGGAGTTTACCATTAAGACAGTGTATAAGAAAACGTCTTTTATTTCGGTACTACATAGGTCAGGGCTGAATGTAAAATTAGGTTATAACAACAACTAATCCTGAATTACCTGATACAGAACGAGAAGCTGTTGGCAATGGGTGTATGCAGTGTTTTCCCTCTTGTCGCCGGCCAAGGGGGGATGGGGTGGGGAAATGGGGTAAGGTTAGGGCGAAGTTGGGGAGGAGGCGGCGAGTAGGGCATAGGGAGTTCAAAAACGGGTCGTTGGCGAAGGAACCGCCAGAGGACAGAGCAGCAGGAATATCGATAAAATCAGGAGAATCCCGATAAAACATCTAAAACCAATTAAATAGCATCAGGAACACGAGCAAAGCGAGAACCAAGGAAAATATCATCATTAATCACGATAAATGATCGATAACCATATGATGAAATAGCATCATTATCACGAGGGAACAGCATCTATAACCATATTAAATATCATCAGTAAGCACGTAGGAACATCATCTATAACCCTAGGAAATATCATCATTAATCACGATGAAACATCATCAGAACCATATTAAATATCATCATTAATCACGATAAACATCTATAACCATATTAAATATCATCAATCACGATAAATTATCTATAACCATATTAAATATCATCATTAATCACGATAAATTATCTATAACCATATTAAATATCATCATTAATCACGATGAACATCATCTATAACCATATTAAATATCATCATTAATCGCGATAAACATCATCTATAACCATATTAAATATCATCATTAATCGCGATAAACATCATCTATAACCATATTAAATATCATCATTAATCACGATAAACATCATCTATAACCATATTAAATATCATCATTAATCACGATAAAATTATCTATAACCATATTAAATATCATCATTAATCACGATGAACATCATCTATAACCATATTAAATATCATCATTAATCACGATAAATATCATCTATAACCACGTTAAACGTCAACGATGATGATAAATGACATTAACGAATACATTAAACAACACATAAATATGCTAAATATTATCATCTATAACTGCGTTAAATATCATCAATAATCATACGAAATAATAACGACTACTTTAATGCTAGCGATCAGACCGACTTGCACACATCCTCAAAAGCTCTGGTAAAAGGGCCTGCCTTTAGGAAAACGGTTAACGGTTCGGTCTGTTCTTCTTTATTTCTTCTGTCTTTCAGCGAACGCTTTCAAGGAGTGTACGTCGGATGGTACTTGGTTCAAGAACCCACTGACCAACAAGACGTGGACTAACTACACGAGCTGCGCGGAAAAGTCAATAGTGGCCGCAGTGCGTACGTCTCTGTACTTTCCATCTGTAGGTTCCTTCTTGCCCTCACCATTATTATTATTATTATTATATATTATTATTATTATTATTATTATTATTATTATTATTATTGACGTGATCTATTATCGGCAATACACTGTTCTTCCATTCTCATTCGACCTTGGCCTCTTCCTAAGAGAACAGTTTGAGGTGTTTGCCGACAGGAGGCGCATCTGAAGATAGAATGGCGCATCTCTAAACCTACCACTTGGGGTGGAGACCAAGGACCACGCCCTTTGGGCGAGGTCACTTGGGGTGGGGAGGTGTTGGCGGGGCCGTTTATTTCTACGTAAGCTACAAAAAAAGGGGGGAAAACGTTGGGAATTTCAATTCTAGTCCGCGAGTAGGAGGCCGTTCGATCCTCGCGAACCCGATGACGTAAATCACGGGTCAAGAGGGATTCCTCCGGGCCGGGCCCCTTCCCTCTCCCCCCCCCACCACAGTCGATCGGTCATTCCCTCTGACACATCTCATGGCTGCCGGCCTGAACAGCGTTCACAAACACCTCCCATCTCTCTACTTCGTCCTTGTGTTCGTCGCCGCCGCCCAGGGAAAACAACAACCACTGCCCCCCATCAGTGCGCACGCGCCTCAACTGTGCTGGGTGTGTGTGCTTGATAACGGTTTTCCCACTAGAGGGCGTCAACTAGGAGAAAACCTTCCTGTAACTAAACTTGGACAGTTTGTGCTTCTCGATTCTATTGTGCAGATAAACAATTCATGCAGATATTGACTGTGATCTGATTTCTTAATAAGATATCTTATTATATTATTATTATTATTATTATTATTATTATATTATTATTATTATTATTATATTATTATAGACCACCCGCATGAACGAAATAGAATTAATCACGAACCTTGGTTACGGAGTTTCTTAGCATCTCTCAGCGTCGCCATAGTAATCATGGCGTCTTGCAAGTAAGTGTCTCGTGTTCTATTTTTTTTGGTCAAAATTCATTTTTTTAAGAACAACTAGGATACTGACGACAGCCCGACACTTAGAAGCCTCTTGAGGTCCGTAACAAAGGAAGGTAGGTAGGTTAGGTGCTCGTTTAAACAAGAACTGTTCCCTAAGCTTATTTTATAATGAGAAAAAGTCGGTTCCCCTGTCCGGAAGTTTTTTTACCTGCCGAAGCATCTTCCAGGAGAAAGTGAATAGTAAATTAAATAATTTTCTTTTCCTTTTTTTTTAAAAATCAACCAACAACAACAACAAAAGGACAGGAGGTTTACACGCATCTTTGCCGTTGTTGTGCGGTTGCCGACGTTTCAGAAAAAGAAAGAAAAACTTGCCCTGTCGCCGTTCTCCTCGGGGGTAGTCACGATAAGGGCTGGTGGGTCCTACAGCGTTATCTGTCGTGCGACGACTCCACCAAGATCAATCCGTTTCCGGGTTAGCTGAGTTACTGGTGAAATCGCATGATGCTAATACTGTGCTTATATCTACCAGCAGTTAATTGTCACCCCCCCTCCCTCCCTCCCTGTCTCTGTGATCGAAGATGTTCGTTCACAACTTACCTGCGAACACCTGGGTGTGTGAGTTTTTTTTGTCTGTAGTGTAGGAATCGCTGTCTCACAGCAGTTAAAGTTCTCTTAGCAGTCGGAATGTCCACATTCGAATATTTTAGCTTTGTTTCCCATTGCCCATAGTTTCAGTTCCAGATTATCTCTTCGGATTTTTGCCTACACCCCCCTTAGAAATAAGCCCGGCTGCAGTTTTCCACACGGAATATTTCCTCCGAGTCAGAGCATCCACCTCTATGCGTTTATCTCGAGGTATCCCAGCATTCGTCACGCGGCTTAAAGGAGCCAAAATCGCTTGCGTCTCGAATGTCACACCTAAGAACCAATCACGGTTGTAGTTATTATCACATGATCGGGCACGTGATCAGATAATACGTAAAAGACTTGCACACATTTCACATTATTTATCCCTCATTACCTGCAGCTCTTATTTTGCGTGTTTATTTCCACGACTTTATAATTAAGCTGAATAAAGGTGTGAGTTAAATGGTCTAAATACGCTGCTGCTCACACGACCACTAAGAAGGAATTGACCACCTCTTTTACAGTCTAAAGCGACCCCTGACTTTCGGGTGAGTCGTTGTGTTTGACTTGTTTGCGACTCTAAAAAGAGATTTTCAAGGTTAATTAAGGTAGCAAAACATTAACAATAAGAAAACTTAATTCAGAACAAAGCCGCTCTCAGTTTTTCTAATACGGGAAAAATCCTTTTTTTTTCCGAAATAACCCCCCGCCCAGTAAATATTGAAAGAAAAGAGGCTAGCGAATGATATTCAGCTTTAATTGGCATCGTGTTTGTTTTTGTTGTTGTTTTGTTTTTTTTCTTCCTTCTCTCAACCGACTGAAGGCTGGACCGTCGACACGTGGAGCCGTCTTTCACCTTCGACCTCATCCTCTGTTCGTTCCTCTCTCTCTTCGCAGGCGGCTGCATTACAAGAGCAACATTCTACACATCAACCTCTTCATGGCCTTCATCCTGCGAGCCCTTTTCGCACTTTTACGCCAGAACCTATTTGTGAAGGGACTAGCACTCGACAGCGACCTGATCACAATGCCTGAAGGCAATCTCAAGTTCAAAGACGGCGTGGTCAGTACTCTTTCCCTGCTCTCCCCCCCCTCCCGCACAACCGAAATTCGGTGATCTTATGATTCTGATGATTATCTTTAAGCCTTAGGACCCATACATCGATTATTAAAATCGGTTATCGATATCGAACCCCAGTCACACTACAATTTGTTTTACTTTATCAAAGCCGGAGATATTTTTAAAGCCGCATAAAAAGATTTTTTGGCAAAACCCATTTATATTTTTCCTAAGATAAATAAAAAAAGAAAAGAGGTATTATTCCGAAGCGCAAGAGGCATATGTAACTAATAAAGCAGCGCAAGTTTGCTTCATTTTCCAAAGAGAAATTAAGAAAGCCGCTACTTTTTGGTCGTTTCCAAGACATTATCAACTGACAGAGACAGCGATTACTTAGCACTTAAGATCATCGGGGACAAACGGAATATTCAGGAAAACATTTGAAAGATCAGAATTTTTTTCCGATCTGCGATGTTTTCCTCTGCGACTTGTCCAAAGATAATGATTCGTTCAGCCAAACACTTGGAAGAGAGCGATAGTGCTTGTCTTCCGACAACTTCCGACTTACCACAGAGAGGGAGATTCAGTTCATTCATCTCCGCGGAAAATCGCGACCTCTAGCGGCCTACAAGGAAAAAAGAGGTATTGCGTGTGACTTCCGTATAAAGACTAAGCGTGCAGTAATTCTTATAACTGCCGAAGTACCTCTGTTTGGGTTCGTGAGATAACAATATGCATGCGCCTCTGGCGTCACATCCTGCTAAAAAAAGTATTTTCCTAAACACAGAGGCGTGTTCTTCGTCGATACCATTTAAGCAGGAAATAAAAGCCAAATCGATCCGCTATATGTTCGACGACAGTTCTTCTTTGACTTAGTTTCGCTCTATCTCCTGAAAGAGAATGTTCCCGTATGGAATTGTTGATATGTTTTATTGTGTGTATTTGAGGATATGGGTAAGAAATTAAATTAAATTCTTACATAATCGAAGAAAAGACCAGAGTAAAGCAGACTCTGGTATCAGTGTTTCAGAAGAACTAACACCCGTTCTTGGCGAGAATAGTCTGCATAAGCACATTTATTGCAAACTTTGCAGGAATCAAACGCAAAAAGTTTTACGAATGTTCAAAGACAGTTCTGGAAGATTGGATTCCATAATTCTGTTTGTCATGATGGAACGTAAGGAAGGTTTGGAGAATTCCGCCTCCGTTCACCCTGGAATCATTGATTATATGTACATTTGATACTATGCCATTACAATGCAGACAGAACGGGTGGATCGTTTATAACTGCGCATGCGCACCCTGAAGCGATTTGCGCAGTAGCAACAAGAAGCTAGGAATCAGATCGATACCCGCTGTGTAATTCCGGTGGAGACTCGCGCGCACCCGCCAATCCATCTTCTCGCAATTTCCTGCACTCGTATCCAGTTCTAGGAAAGTAAATTCGGGTCACAAGGTGATGGGAAGCCATGTTATTGGGTGGACAGCGGACGGCCTCCATCTGGGCAAGTCTCGGATAACGGCTCCGTGGAGAGACGGAACGGGATCTCGCGCCCTCGCCCGGACCGGAAGGGCGGCGGCTTGGGGGGGTGGGGGGAAACGGTTTTGGGAACCTGCCCGGGGTAGGTGACGAGCCCTGACGTAACTATTTCGGATAGCGCGGGGTCGGATCGAGACTCCCCCTCCCTCCCATCTTTACGACCACTGAAAGTATTCCTTAAATATGCAGTTCATTTTCACCATCAGCCGAATCATCTGCAATTCTCTTTCTTTCTACAGCACTGGCAATGCCGCCTGCTGTTCAGCCTCTTCCACTACGGAATCTCCGTCAGCCAGATGTGGATATTCGTGGAAGGGCTCTACCTGCAGATGCTCATCTACAGAACCCTCTTCACCCAGCAGCGGAGCGTCAGGATGTACACGGTGTTCGGCTGGCGTAAGTCGCTGTCCTCACCAACCCCCTCTCCCAATAAGCCGCTGTACCTTATTCCTCGTATAGCGACGTGAGGGGTTAAAACTGAAGAGATGAATTTTGAAGATGCTACACTGGGATAGATGGGTCAGGGTGGATTCAGAGTAGACTCCAAAAAAATTACGACAATCGGAAAGGCAACAACAGCCCGGGGTGTGTGTGTGGTGGGTGGGGGATCCATCATTATTGTGCGAAGCGGCCTTCACCGTGGATTTAATAGCTTTAAATGCCAGTAAAGTCCATCCGTACATTAAATTTACTGCCACCGGCTTATACACAAACGACTTTCTATATCCACGGCCCAGTAAACACCCAGTGATAAGTAAATCGACTCGTTATCTTATCCTCGGCTGCTCCGTTCTTAGTCAGAGGAATTTATTCTGAAGACAGGAGGCGCCATTTTTTTTATGACATAGTCGCTCGTGTACCGCCATCTTGGAATCTTCTGTTGTTGTTGTTGTTGTTGTTGGTACGCTTCATGACTCCGTTTTTCCTATTCTGCAGTGTTCCCCCTGACATTCCTCATACCGTGGGTGGTTGTCCGCATCAAGTTCGAAAACACCCTGTAAGTATCTCCCCACTAACCCCTCACTTTTTTAATTTTTTTTTTTTTTTTTTATGCGGATCGTCAGCGACCCGACCGGGAAAGAACTTCCGCGGTCTCTCAAGCGGTGTAATAACGGGGAATGGCGGAGATGTTTGGGGCACCGCGGGGTTCAGAAGAAATGGAAAGTGGGCCGAGCTCGGCGGTTGCCATCGGTGACGATGCGATGGTCCCACGTGCGGCTCGTGCATAGACTTCTGGGGGCAAGGAGAGGACGGCGTTGCCATCGCAGGGATCTGTAAACTGATTGTCCTCCTACCGCACTTTATCAGAGTAAAGGGAAACGGGTAGATATCCTTAAAGGGTAGGTAGGCTCGCTTTAATTATACAGGTAAAAGGACCCCATATCATCGTGTGCGGGTTATTTATGAAGCTTTTCGAAATTTCTAAACTAATTTCGCTCGCCCAGAATTCCATTAAGGGATGAAATAGACAATAAGACAAATAATAACGACTCCCTTCGTGAAATCCCAGTGAAATACTCAGATCGGAACTGAACAACAGTTATTTAAATAGCATTTCTTTAACTTTGTCCAAAACTGAATCTTTTAGAAAAAAATTCTCCTCTCTCCTCTCTCTCTCTATCTCTGCTGTTTCTCTTCTCCTCTCTATCTCTCTGTCTCTCTCTCTCTCCTCTCTCCCCCCCTCCTCTCTGGTGTACTGATCTCTCTCTATCATTCTCTCTCTACCCTCTCTCCATCTCTCTACTCTCTTCTCCTCTCTCTCTCCATCTCTCTCCATCTCCTCTCGCTCTCTCTCTCTCTCTCCATCTTCTCTTCATCTCTCTCTCCACCTCTCCATCTCTCTCTCTCTCTCCTCCCTCTCCTCTCTCCCTCTCCTCTCTCCTCTCCTCCTCTCCTCTCTCTCTCTCATCTCTCCTCTCTCTCTCCTCTCTCTTCTTAACGTGTATCCATTTTATTCGTATAGTTTAGTTCAGCACCATTTGTAAAAACATACTTCTCTTTGTTTGTTACAGGTGTTGGAATGTCAACCAGGAACTAAAATACCTGTGGATTATTCGCGGTCCCCTGGTCATCACGATTTCCGTAAGTTACCCCGACCGTCTTCGTGACGCGGCCGAAATCGTCGTCACGTGCGGTGTCGTTCTCAGCCCTTGGGCACATCCAGTTAAAGGGATACTCCCTTCTCTTTTCTTTTCTTTTTTACGCCTCTGCGCATGCGCAGAATTTTTAGAGCCGTGCGTCCCCCAAACCTATCTGCTTGTTTGTGTATTCACAGATCAACTTCCTCTTTTTCTTGGATAATCTCCGGGTGCTTTTCCATCGAACCCGAGCCACAAATAAATCACGAGGGAACAGCAGGACTTACAGGTAAGGCACGTGCCCGACTCCGCGAGCCGATCGCTCGGCCTGACGAAGCTTTACCTTCAGCTGGAGACGACTCGCCGACCCGCCAGTAGTAACAGGTGCCCCAGTCAGTGGGATCGTGACGCTATATCGGGTCCAGCGATAGTGGGATTCGGTAAACGGGGGGTGGGACTCTCTTTCTAAACGCAGATCTGTGAAAAATCTGCGTCGAGCCGCCGCCGCCTGGAGAAAGAAAAGCGTAACAAGAGCTGAGAGAGACCAGGGTCCGGCTCTCCGGAGTGAACTCTGGCCGAGGACGGGCGCTTATAGGCTCCACGCAGAGTCAGCCAGCTAGCGATCCGGTTCGCAATGAGGTGACTATTCCCGGGGTTAGAACATTCGGTTACGCATCAGCGCTTCTCGTTCGACGTTTTCCATAAACGCTTTCTTGCGAAGAATGGTAATTAATGGCTTTCCGAATAATAATCATCGTTAGCCAATCCGTCGCATGTTTATGAAAGCGTTCGTTTGATACCACGACGACAGGTGCGACCGTCCGACTTAACGAGACCCGGAAGCACCTGCGAGTAGTGTCAGGGGACACACGAGACGTAGGCATCTTTTTCTCCACATTTTTCATTTAACCGTACGGTTGGACCGTCTCTCAACAGCCGCCCTCGGCTCTGTATCCGAGGTATCAGAGAATAGTGAGGTAGGTTTAAAACATTCGGCTCGCCAGCCCGTGACCTTCAACCATTCTTGCCTTCTTCGTCAACTCTCGCGATTACTTCCGCGAGAGAAACGTCGACTGTCGACTTTTATATCGCAGGGGGACCCCCCCCCAACACAGGAAAAACGTATCGATCCCTACGGGAAAATTAATGACAGATATCAGCACTGATCGGTTATTTCAATGTTTATCTGACAGCACTTCTCCAACCACGACAGACAACACGTGATTATTAGTGGAGACCCATTCCAACAACCACCTGTGTCACGTGACTAGTTATTAGGAAGCGCACCATGATGGAAATGTCAAATGCACTCGTTTTTTTTTTTTTTTTTCGATAGGGGGTTGGAGAGAGGAGAGACTCATTCGTAAGAAAAGGTAAAGGATACAATTAACAGGGACTGGGCGACTACCAGGCCAAGGATTAGTCCCTCAGCACTAGAGATTTGTTGGATTCTCGTGTTAAAATTTAAAATATATATGTATATAAATAAATAAATAAATAAACGAACCGATTCGAAGCTGACGTGAGATTTTTTCCACCGTAGAGAAAACCGTAGCTGCTTTTCCGAAAGGGGGTATGACGGATCGGATATGACGTCACGGTCCTACGATCTACCGCCAGGTGCCCGGTGTCGGTGGAATGTCGGAGCTGAGTCGGAAACGTTAGCTTTTATTGGAGTGGCTTCTTGTAGTAGGTGGAAAATTCGCTTACAAAGTCGCCG